>CM024595.1:40138336-40324138 GCA_014182565.1 Eucalyptus marginata | reverse complement strand
AATAGCATACTAAAAAGTGCGAGATCTTGTTTCCGTTGCTTTGTAGCGTAAATGGCTTACGTCAATTATATACCCAAAAACAGGTAATTCACAATCAACAAAAAAAATAATTTTTATATAATTTATCATATGGCTAATATCATGAAAAACCCAAAATTGACATAATTGTGATGAATTTATCCCGAATTAATTTTTTTACTATAAAAATCTCAAACTAGTATATTTGTAACAAATTTACCATTCCAATTATAAGATAAAAGCCATAAAAACCTCATTTGCCCATCGTGGCACATTTACCTCCCAATTTTTTTTTTTTACACACAAAAAAACCCCCAAACTGTATTAATGTGTTCAAACATTTTTTTTGGTGACGCACCCAAATTTGTATCCATGTGACACATTTATCTAAAAATTTAGTGTCAAGGAAATTTAGAGTTTTTTGGTGTCATGGAAAAAATTGGATAAATATTTCACACGAAAGATGTTTGTTTTAGAGTTAAAAAAGTTAGAGTAAATATGTCACAATAGATAAAGTTTGTATTTTGTGTGGCTTTTTTCTTAAATTAAATTAATACCATAAAAATTACAAATCGGTACACATTTGACAAACGGACGGTACAACTAAAGCACCCCCGACTGCCACATGTCCTCAAACTCAACAATTTGAAAGGTAAAATTTGTTATATATATATATAAACACACACATACCAATTTGGGAGTTTTTATGATCAAAATTAGTTGGGAAAATTTGATTATAAATATACCAACTTTGGGATTTTTTTTCGTGATATTGACCTTTTATCACATGATAATGGATCCATCTAATAATCTGCTTGTTTCACCGAAAAAGAAAGAAAGAATTACGGACCTTTCGCCATCAATAGGTTTTCACAAATTTGATCTGATTTGAGCTTTACCTTATGACCCTTTGGGAATTTAGTTAATCTTTTAGACCATCACCGACCTTGGCCCACTTAGGTCGCTGTTTGCGTTTCTTCTTGTTCAGGACAGCAATTAAGGTCAGTTTCTGTCTATGATGAACAAATCAGAAGGCTAACACAACCTTCTCTTGACATTCTAGCTAAAAACAGACGACTCCGGCCAATAATCGGACTCCGGCCAATAATCGCCCTCCGGTTGTCCATCGTCTTCTAGGTGTTTGAACGTAAAATGAGGTTTGTGGTCTCAAATCATGGTATAAGGGACTACATGAAGCTTCATTCTGTAGTGAATCAGTTCAAGTCGTGACAAAATAAGAACTCCTGTCTCTTGTTCACTAGCTGTAGCTTTTTCCTTGCAAGTGGTTTCTATGGAAATTACAGTTGCGGTGATTTGGCAAAACGGCCATATGGAAAGTTCGGAACAAATGATAGAACTAGTCCAGATAGGAGGGAAGAAATTCCCACAGAGTTGAGAACCATTCCCCTTTTTTATCACAAAATTGGAACTTAATTACGTGCACAGTAAGTAACGACGCGACAACGCTTGAAGATCTAAAAGGAAAAAGAATTACATGTTCTTCCTGCCTCACGGAGAACTCCGCCGGTTCGGAAGAAGAAGCACAACAGGTGGATCAGTAACGAATCGGCTTCAAGGGAGTCTATCTGCAGAATTCATCAAATACACACTTCCATAAAATACTCGCATATTCATGCTATGATTCGGAGGACCTCACTTTCTGAGCCATGGAAAGCAGCAACCCTGCAGAAAGAAGCAAGAAAATGGAAATATGTTGCGGAAACTAGAAACGTTTTCATAGCCAGTAAGTGTCCAATTTAAGACAATTATGACTTGATACCTTTGAGTTGTTGCCAGCAGTTTGACCACCGCACCAGCATAAGGTGACCGAGGGTACATGTCTGGTCCTGTACGCGGTCCCCCTGCCTCTCCTCCCGGACTTTGTTAAAGATGTGTATATCCATCGGCTGATGCTGGGTCGCTCGTCCCACTCGCCAAATTTTGGCACAGCAGCACCACTGTCAACCTGGTTGATCAGAAACCACAGTTGAAACTTGAGGGGTTAATGCAAGAGCCAAAGTATACCATCAGATATATTAGCCTTCAGGATTGTAACCGAATCATTTTCCATCTAACAAAATGAACATGGAAATATGCAAGCTTGTATGAATCCTGACAATTGCAAAGGGAATCACTTCTGGTCAGAGAAGCTTTTTGCGCAAGAACAAGATTTTAGGCTATTGGAAAGAGAGAATGTTCTTAAATCGATTCAATTTTTTTGGAAACTTAGCATGACTTCACAGATTATTGCTATTAATGACAATTTCAAGCAAAAACGAGGGAAAGGATTTACGAGGTCGTCTGCTTTAGCAGCAGAACCCAGGCGGGATCTCCCGGGCGTGCCCATGGCATGGCTGCCTTTCACGTGAACCCCTTCCTTCCCAGGAGGGCGAACCACTCCCTTCCCGAGATCCTTGCCTGGGGGTGCATCGGCGACTTCTCAAAGCTCATGATCCCCCCAGCACTTGGTCTAGCCGGCCTCCTTGGAGATTCACCGTAACTTGCTCCACGCACTCCGTGCGCTTGATGCTTTGACTCGTTAGAATGCAAGCTGCTCGAGTTATTTTTGTGGTTAGATTGGTCTGAGACCTGTGTAAGATTCCCATCATCATTGCTCATTTTGCGCTCATGCACAGTCCTGACCACTCCCTCTCGTTTAGGTTCCTCATATTCAGCTTCAGCTCTAGAAGCAGGGGCTTCAGGTGGAGCTCCTGCCTCTGACAGTAAATCTGATTTTCCTCTGGATCGTTTGGATTGATCATTTTAGTTCCACTCCGACCCTTCCTGGCTTTTCGAAGTAAACTGTGTATGGAACATGATTTCCACCTTCCCAGTTGCCAAATTCGGGTACACGCGGATGTTCCTGCAGTAGTGACATAAGAATTTGACATGTCAGCTGAATGCATCTTAATGGTAATTTACAATTTTTCGTCAGACCTAAAGCAGCTAGCATTAATTACATCCAAGGGACAAAACAAGCACAGGCAAAACTGTAAAACCATCATTAGATCAAATCATGTTATGCAGAGCCAGAGAAAACCAAGAATGACATGAAAATCTCAAATATTTATCACGATTAATTCACCAGCGTATCAGCTATCATCATTCGTCACTTCAACGCCAGAAGGCATTTGGAGCCTTCCATTATAATCATGACAGCTGATGTGCACTGTTCCACCTAGTTCTTTGCTTCGCATTAATTACCATCTTCAACAGAGAAAAGCATGACTGAGCACAATGTTTCCAGCAGATAATGAAACGAATAGAGAAAAATGCCAAATAAAGTGCGGCAAAGATCCTCAATACGGATACTTCGATTTCAATAGCTGCTGAACAAATAGTCAAAGAACCAGATCAACCACCGTAACAAGATTCCAAATATACATCTCTTAACATTTTGTTGAAGGGATATGGAAAAAAATAATTGAAGAATTGTAGGAACCTGACTGAATGATGGTGCAAACCGATTTAGAGGGAAATAAAATTGAGAAAATTCTTGCAGAATAATGCAACCTCAGAAAGGGAAAGCATAGAATCATGTCCTCCATATTAAACAAAGTTATCACAGTGAGACTAGCGCCGAAGCTAACAGTTTCAGATCCAGAGGAGATTCCCTAGAACAGTGAGCCGACAATCTTGCTATGGAACATTGTTAACTTCAAGCCAGCATTTCAGAGAAAGAAATCAAGAAATCCCAAGAGGCTAATACAGCCGGAATAAAATCATGAACAACTGCACTCAGCCGCACTTAACTATATTTGTCTTTCTTGGACATAAACATCTGAAGTTCCACATAGAATAAAGGAAACAACATCTTTAGATGCAACCAAACATTAAACATTTCTAAGAAAGAAACAGATTACACCCTCCACTTCTAGATGCTTGCATTTAACAAGACCGATAACTACAAGCGTATGTTAAGTAATTGCAGAAATGCCTCGAACACCAAGTGCCATAAAAGGCTTCGCTGCTCGCTAATCCAGCTTGCATATTATCACTATCTGTGCCTGCGAACTGCAACAGGACGCTGAAAAACTACCACCATTTTCCTTTTCCCCAAATAGTTTACATGTTATAGAATTTCGTTTGCAAAACTCCCCATCGTCGAGTTTCCAATGTGTGCAGATCCCTCAATGAATGGCAAACTAGACAAGCAGTGGCACAAGGAGCGACCGTCAAATCGCGATGCACAAATCTTAAGCCAAACCGATGGCCCCGTATGGCTAAACTGAATGAGCTATCTAGACCCAACACCGAATCCACACGGGCTAAGACAATTTCCTCAAGTCGATAGCGCGAGTCGTGCAAGCACACGAGAAAACCCAGAATCACGGTTCCTAAACGAAGAGCACGACGAAGCGAATCGACCACGACGGACAAATTCGTTCCCTTCCCTTCATGCTTGCTCTGATCCCGAAGTCCGGCAGCAAGAGACATGGGAAAACGAACACAATCACGCCTCAGGACAGCACCAGGAATATTCTCGAAAGATAAATAGCAACCAACCCTCCGAAGCATACGAATTCACAGAGCAAGTAAGAGGCAACGAATTCACAGCCTTCAAAGCAAATTCTCAAACCAGAGGCACTCACAGCCATTGCAGTCCTGTCGCCGACCTCCGAAACGACCCTCCTTCAATCCGAAACTTCTGCTCCTCGTCAGACTTTCCACCAAACGAAACCGCAAAAGATCCAGCTCTCTTAAAAAATCCTTCAACCCCACAGAGAGAGAAAGCCAGAGAGAGAGAGAGAGAGGGAGGGAGAGAAAGGGAAGGAGTGTATCCACCATTGACGGTCGCCACCTGTTAAGTTTGACCATTCCATCTTCTCTCTCTCTCTCTCTCTGTGTGAGACTCCGTTTCTTCGTAGTTTCAAGTGTCGCACTCAATCCCCAGCACACGTCTACAGTATGCATCACGTCCCGTACAGAATTCACGGCATACGCCCGCGTCGAGAAACGCTACTGGCCCGACGACTTTTGCTGCTGCCAGGCACACGGCGTCCACGCTCGGTCGCTCGGAAGCCGGGACGGCGCCAGCGGGTTCATTGGGTAACTGCGGGGCCAGCTCCCGAGATGACGCCGTCACTGTTAATGGCGGCTGGCTGCGGTTGACCCTGGAGAGCTGCGATTGTCGTCTTGCCCCGAGAGATTTTTAACCGGATTCCGACGGCTGTACTGGATTTGTCGCCTTCCTTACCGACACTTTCCATTTTCACCCCACCTTTCTTCTCGTATTTTTATTATTCCCCCGCATAGGAATGATGTTTTCGAATGAAGCCCCTATTTTTTATTTTTTATTTTTTTTCATTTCCTACTCCGTCCACGGGGTTTAAGAATCCTCGGTCCATTCCAAAGTTTCAATGCTCACGCAATTTTGATGATCTTGATATCCCATGCTCAATTAGCTGTCGCGTGAACATCCGTCGATCATGCTCAATACCATTTCTAATCGATTAAAAGTCAAGAAAATAAAAGAATTTTCTTTAAATTCTGGTAAAATAGAAAAATGATTATTTTATTTAAGTGTATATCATATAATAACCACGCTTTCATTGCCCAAAAAAGCTCAGGGAAAAATTCAAAAGGAAAGAAAAGACACTATATCGAGATATATCTGAAGTTTCAACTCGACTTTTCACGATGATGCACAGAAATCATCATGTCTTTATATTTCATGCAATACCTTACTCGGTGCATGGCAAGCCTATGTTAAGGTGATTTCGACTCATTTTTATTGATTGTTAGATATTGATTTTAAAGGAAGTCGCTTGCCATTAAACTTGTCTATGTAATCAGTGGAAAAGTATTTTGATAACTCTCTCACGTCATTCAATTCACATATCATCGGCCTCTTTACCTTGTCCAATGTCCAATCGCACGTGGGGACTACTTTCTTGTGGCCATAAGTTGTCCGCGTATTGTGAGATTTCTTGAGAAAGAAAAAAAAAATTCTAATTTTCAAGCCTTTTCTAATTATGTTGCTGCGCTTTTAATTTATCTAATCAAATTATTCTATTTTCATCGACATCAAGTCTAATAAAATTCAGCTAATGTTATTATCGAACAATGTCAAAGCATGATGCAAATAAAATATGCGAACGCCCACATGAACATTATGTATAAAATTCAGCCACGGCCGTCCATATTAGAAAATTCACCCACGTCAAATGACAATGCTATCATATGGAGGCTTGATTAGAAAATTTATATAAGAAGACGGAATTAATTAGGTAAGTTAAGAGTACATGGACTTGATTAAGAAAAGTGAGACAATTAATAGATGAAAAGTAGATCTTTCCCTATATAAAAAAAAGGCCGGCCGGCTAATTTAACTAGGATATGCCATGCCAAATTCTACATACAATCCAACCTTAGTTTATCGCCTTACCACGACATACTAAAGTCAACACTATTTTTATTTCTATCTGGTTGCTGGTGATGACAAGAGAAGAACAATGGTCAATGGGGAAAATAAAAATCCGTTTAACGAAAAAAATGATTTTCTTTTTCCTTAAAAGATATGGATTTGGAAGCACTTGCTAACTATTAAAATCAATAAAACTTATCATTTCCATAATAAAAAATAATTCTCGTGGCATGCCAAATCGTGCATTATAAATATCAGTATTTTTTATTAAGCATAATTAGTAAGTGTCTTAAAACATTCGTGAACACGGCATTCAAAGAATCAGTCAAGGCGTTTCAATTCGGCCCTATCGGCAGCATTCCGGTTGCTCCTGGCTAGAAAGTGACTCGGCAGCGACCGTAGAATTGATTGGCGGAGGCGTCATTATACGGTCTCCTCGTCCTGATGCTCATTCATTGGGACAGCTTCGTGAATGAAGTGGGTCGTCGGGCCCCACCTTAATCATCGGCCAACAGGCGATCCTCGTCGGCAGTTGCCTGTCGTAACTGTAAAGTGTCCCCTACCAAGAAATGACGTCCTTATTTATTGAATCGCGCAAATAATAGACTGCTGGCTGTTGTAGCTGTAAGGGGTCCCCTACCGATCCTTACTTATCGAATCGCACAGGTGACCCTAAGAATACGAGACGTGACATAAAGAAAAGCTACTCTAGCCTTATTTGATGGTGATATTCTTGATTTTCCAGATGAACATCATGATTTAACGATGCCCAAGATTTATGTGAGGGAGATGATACCCTATAATATTATCTTTTCGAAACATTGGCTGAAAGTGCCCCTACCAAGCAATTATATTGTTATTTATTGGGAAAATATCATAAATAATCCATGAACTTTTACTTAATGTGCAATCTCGTCTCTGAGCTTTCGATTTGCTCAATTTAATCTCTGAACTATCGATAAATATCCGATTTAGTCCCTAACTATTTGAAAATTGACCAATTTCGTCATTCTGTTAATTAAAGTTAACGGAATTGGGCATTTTGATCTTTTTCTTTTTTTTTTCTTCTTCTTCTCTCTTCCCTTTGTCGATCGTGGCGAAGGGAAGATAGAACAAGAAAAAAATAAAATAAAAGGAAAAACAGTCATCACTTAACGGTTTGAACGGAATGACAAAATCGAACATTTATCGATGGGTTCAAGTGATCGAATCGAAAGAAATTGAAAATTTAGGGACGAGATTGCACATTAAATAGAAATCCATGGACCATTTATGACATTTTCCCTTATTTATTTAATTGCCAGCAACACTAGAAATATGAAATGTGGCATGAGAAAAGCCATGAGCCTTATTTTAATGGTGATGTTCGTGATTTCTAGAAGAACATCACAGTTTAAGGATGTCCAATATTTATGCGAGCGAGAGAATACACTATAAATTTCAATACATGTAGGATATAATTAAATAAGTTCACTTAAAGTGTCCATACCAAGCAATTACGTCATTATTTATTTAATCGCTTGTAACCCCAGGAATACGGAACGCTAAATAAGAAAAACTATAAGCCCTGTTCAGTGTTGACGTTTCTAGAAGAACATTGCTATTTGATGATGCCCAAGATTTATGTGAGGGAGAGAATATGCTAAAATATTATATATTTGAAACACATAGGGCATAATGGGATTAGTTCACTGAAAGTGCCCCTACCAAGTAATTACATCATTATTTATTTAAACGTGACATAAGAAAAGCTACGATTGTTATTTCAATGGTGATATTCGTGATTTTCTTCTAGAAAATCACACTGGACGGATGCCCAAGATTTATGTGAGGTAAAGAATACACTATAATGTTATGATTTTAAAGCACATTGGATATAATGCGATAAGTTCACTGAAAGTCACAAAATTTATCATGAAAATGCAATTGAGTCTAGGACTTTCAAAAAGTGTAATAAAATCTTAAGATTTATCAAATTTGTGAAATCGTCATTTCATTAATTTTGTCCAACTTGACTGATGGAAAATGTTGACATGGTTTTTATATTATTTTCTCCTTTACATTACATTAATTGTGGCTAAAACACGAAACACAAGATTAAAACAATGTCATTTTGGTCATAAATTGATTTTTTAATGCAAAATTTAATTAAATTAGATAGAAATTAGCTAAATTCTAAAAAGAAAAACCAGATTTAGATTAAATAAAAATAAAAATAAACTTACTCAGAATCTAATTTAAATGAAATTTAGATTAAAAAATCATGTTTGAACAAGAAAAGTGTCATTTAGTCTTATGCCCCGTGTTTTAGCCATCCATATCAACGTCACGTCACGCAAGAGGGAGAGAAAAAAATTTGCATCAACATTTTTTCATTAGTGAAGTTGGAAGGAATTAATGGAATGACTTATGGTGCGTTTGGTAGAACACTTTTAAAATCGTCTTGCAAATGTAAATAGAAAAAAGTGTTTCGTTCCTAACAATTTTTGAACAAAAACGCGCGTTTGGTAAACTTGTTCTAGGAATAAAAAATGAAACACGCGTTTGGTAAATTTGTATTCTTTTTTTATTTCTTTTAATTTTTTAATATTTTTATTTTCTTTTATTTTTTTTCTTTCTTTTTTTTTTTTTTCTTTTGGTCGGTCGCTCGGGCGGCCACCGGGCCACCTCCAGGGCAAGGCCGTCGCGGGCGGTGGCCGAAGTGAGCCCGAGTTCGCCAGCCCACGGCGAGGCCGAGCCTCGCCGGTGGGTCGGGCGAGCTCGGGCTTGCTTGGGATCTAGGCGAGCCCGACCTCGCCCGGGGTCGGCGACGCCGGCGAGGTCGCCACAAAGAAAAAAAAAGAGAAAAAAAAAAAAAAAGAGAAGAAAAAGAGAGGGAGAGAGAAAATGTGTTTAATTTTTGTTGAAACAAAGTTAAACAAGTTTTTTTTTTGCTTTGTTTGTCCAAAGTGTTCGAACAAAAAAATAGATTTGGAAAAACGCAAAAACAAACGCGTTTTTTCTTTTTGTTCCCTGGAATAAAAAAACACAAAAATTGTTTATAAAAAAAAAAAAGAAATGTTAACAAAAGCCCCTTAATTGCACAAATTTGATAAGTTTTAGAATTTTACACTTTAAAAGTTTTAAAACTTAATTACACATTCATAATTAATTTTAAGATTTCCAGTGCATGTATCACAAAATTAATTGAAAAAAAAGTGATTTTGCATTACAACAATGCTCTATGGTTTAAATCAGTTTTGCAACTAAAAATACAAAAAGTTCGAGCTCATGGTGTCATAATCATATGTTTGGAATATGAAATTGAATGGATTTCTTTATTTAGGCCCTGCATGTTTGTGTTCTTTTCTTTTTTGTTCATGAACACAATTTGTGTTTTTTTGTTTTAAAACAAAAAGAATATAAACGCGTTTGTTTGCGTTTTTGTTCCAAATCTATTTTTGTTCTGAACAAATTTGGAATAGTCAGGAACACTTCCAAGAAACAATTTTTCTCTCTCCTATTTTTTTCTTCTCTTTCTTTTCTTCTTCTTTTTTATTTGGCTGTTGTGGAAGCCTCGACCATGGTCGATGATTGGCCATCGAGGGCCGACGACCTTGTCGGAGCGTCGCCGCCCTCGGCGAGGTCGAGCGTCGTCGCCCAGGCGAGGCCGCCGGCCATGGCCGAGGCGATCGACCAAAAGGAAGAAAAAAAAAAGGAAAAGGAAAAAGAAAATAAAAATATTAAAAAATTAAAAGAAACAAAAATTATATAAGTTTACCAAAATGTGTTTCGTTTCTTGTTATATTCAGAACAAATTTACCAAACCATGGCGTTCTTCTATTCAAAAATTGTTCATCGGAATGTAAATAATATTTTTCTATTTTCGTTATCCGGAATAATTTTGAATGTAAACGTTACCAAACACTCTAGAGTAATCTTTATGCACTAAATCGAATCGTATATTTAATCAACAACAAATATATTAAGACCGTATATCTATAGTTTGTACTACTTCTATTTAGTTTTTTTGGTTTTTTCTTTATTCTTAAATTAAAATTTTTTAAATAATTCACACCGGTCAAAGATTATAATCGAAAAGGCTTTCTCTAATTTATCAATTAACAAATTTAAACTTAATAGGAGGTAAAAATTATAATAACTCTGTCTTTATCTATTTGTAAAAAACTAATATCAATAAAAGATAGAAGGCTTATTGATCAAAATATAAATCACTTGGCAAAATTATGCATGTCTTGCCACGTGGCAATTATAGAAAGAAAGTGAAATGTCACATAACAAATGCGGGAATTTTAACTATGTACCAAAAACATGTCAGACAAAATTTATTTAAAATTCTCAAATTACAATTGTAATGCCATGGTACAAGTTATTTTTATTTTTTCAAACTAACGTGTTTCTTAAAAATGTATTTCAAAATATTTCTATCTAAATCTATGAATTTTGAAATCGTAAGATTGAAACTTATAAACGACAAGTCAATAGGTCAAAATTTATCATTAAATATGGATAACAAGGCATAAAAGTACCATATGTTTAGCTCGGGTATACATTCGTAAATATATATTTTTACACTAGTCTGTACCCAATGTATTTTTAAAAAAATGTGTTTATCAAATTGTATTGATTTTAATAAATAGAGTTACAGTAACTCATTGCAATTATAGATTGTAAAAATCCTCTGATTATTTCTTTTCTTAAATATGAATAGTGTTGAATTCCTTCGGCTTATCACCGGTAGTCTATTCAGAGTTCCAAACTCAACGATGGCAACTAAACATGAGGGTTGTGCTCGTTGCGGGACTTAACTCGACACCTTATGGCACAAGTTGACGACAGCCATGCACCACCTGTGTCCGTGTTCCCGAAGGCACACCTCTCTTTCAAGAGGATTTGCGACATGTCAAGCCCTGATAAGGTTCTTCACTTTACATCGAATTAAACCACATGCTCCACCGCTTGTGCGGGCCCCCATCAATTCCTTTGAGTTTCATTCTTGCGAATGTACTCCCCATGCGAGACACTTAATGCATTAGCTACAGCACTGCACGGGTTGATAGGCACAACGCCTTCTTGAAAAGGCTTTCCTCTCCATTCTTGTATGTCTGTTTGACGTTGAAAAAGGGCTTGGTCTCCCATCTAAAAAGAACAGGGTTGAATATCACGAAAAAAATAAATTTCAATAAAATTAATTTTTTTGACAATTAAAAACTCCAAATTGATATATCTATGATAAATTTATAAAAACCAAAGCATTTATGACAAATATATACTGTATTAGTTTCGGTTAAATTAGATTAATACTACGAAAGATATAAACCAGTATATCTATGATAAATGTTAGGTAAAAACTCAAACTAAGACACTTATTTATCGATTATGCATTATGATCCAATTCAACAATTTGACGATAATATTTAATGAAAACTAATTGAAAGTAAATTTGTCATAACTATACTATATTGGGGTCTTTGGTGATCAAAAATTGATTTAGGATAAATTTTTCGTTTTGTTGGCCTAAAAGAAAAACACCCGTCGAAAGAAAAAACGATCGATTTCATGCCTATACAAGTCGTATGGCCTGACCCAACCATAAAATTTAGGGTATTTTGAGGCCAGGCCTTACTCTTATTCGAGTGGAGATTTCTAAATGTTGGTATTGTCAAGATTTGGGTTAGGAAGACGAAATCCTAAATTTGAGCCCAGCTGATCGGCCCCGGCCCGGCCCGGCCAGGCCAGTTCTCCTGGGTTATATATTATTCGGGTCGAGTCGGTTCGGTTCACCAGCGTATAGTTTCGGTTCGGTTCGATTCGGTTCGGTTCGGTTCGGGTCGGTTCGGGTCGAGTGTCATGAAAATCCGGCTCGACCCAATCCCTCGAGGCCCCTGCGTACAACTAGCTAAACGTAAAACGAAACGCAGCAGCTCTTGACTGAGAGCTTGAAGAAGAGCTGAAGACGGAGCTGGTCGAGCTTCTTCGTCTTCCTCTCTCCTGCGCCAACAATGGCGGAGATCGCCGAGTCCTCCGACACCTCGCCGGACCTGCCGGCGCCAAAGTCCGACCGGCGAGAGGAGTTCGATCCGGAAACCATGCGGAGAACCGAGCCCGGAGCGAAGCGCCTCGTCCTCACCCTCTCCGTCCTCGTCTCCTTCCTAATCGGTACGTCTCCCTCGCTCCGAGCTGCCTCCGTTCGTCCGCCGACGCGTCTCTTCTTCAGTCTCGCTCTCGCGTCTCGTCTCGTCGCGTCATGCGGTTCCCGTAGTCTCGTGAAACGATTTCTCTTCGTCCGCAGGCTTTCCTCTCCTGTGGAAGTCGGTCGAAATCTACCGCGCCCCGCTCCTGTTCGACGACATCGATTCGCTGTCCAAGCGGATGGAATCGGAGCCTCTGCAGTTCCCGTGTAATTTCCGCGCGGTGTTCGTAGGGTTTGATTTCGGATCGGAGGATTTCGACCGCGCCGATGATCTGAAATCGTCGATTGCCAATCGGATGGACGGATTCGTGTCGGGAACTTCGCAATGTGGAACCTGCAGTAGCAATTATTCTGTCTCGGTGGTGATGGAATCGAACTCCCATTGCGTCCAGAGCCGTGGCGGTAGACGTTCATGTCCATATCAGTGTGGTGCAATTAGTTCCGTGGATTTTGGTAGTGACGATGAGAGCATTGACGGTTCATTGGAGCGTGTGTTGGGAGGAGAGTGTTCAGGGTTAGCAGGGAAGGTATACACCGTAGTGGTGGTGAATGAGGACGCGGGAGATAAAGCTGTAATAGGAAAGTACAGACATGCTTGGATTGTTGGTAGGATGCAGGAAGAGAAAGCCGTGGAAAATATTGCAGAGATTTTTGTTAAGGTATTCTCGAACGGTGGCAAAGAGGAAGGATTGATTCATGGGGAATTTATGCCTGTTGGAGCTGATGGGAGGATCGTGCTTTCTTTCAATTTGCTCAACACCGATCCACAGGATTGGATTTATGATTGGTATAGGGATTTAACTCTTGTTGCTGTATTACCCACATACTATGTCATGCTTTTATTGACGCGTGTCATTTTTGCCTCAAATTTCTTCCTCACTTCAGTGAATTATGATATGGAAGAGAAGATAATGATTGTTCAGTTTGCAAGGATATTCTTATGATATCTCTGTGCCAAAGATTTATGTTGTGAATCAGCAGTTCTCAGAGCTGTCTGCCCTACAGTGGATTTCTCTGTCATTAAATTTACCTCACAAATAGGAGACAACTTTCGCAGATGCCTCTTTAGTTTTTATGAAGCCTAATTGGTGAATTCCATTGATCGAGCACTTGGACATTGGTCCTATATATTTCAACATTTTCACTGATACGTAGTTCATTATTATTATTATTATTTTTTTTTTTGGTGTTTAAACAAATGAATTGAAGCAAAAATAGATATTCATACGGTGCCTGGCAGTTCTTTTGGATCATTGCTTGTTCTCAAATTCTTGGATTTCTCTTCAGAAACTGAATCTTTTTGATCCCAAACACTTCCCTTTTGTCAGTCCAGCTGAAACGCGGAACTTGTACATTGTAGGACTCTCTATTTACTGTTATAATTATTATTCATCCTGTTTACCTGCAGGGATTTTAATACGATAGAGGAGCATATGTTGTCCCCATTAGTTGAAGCTTTGGGACCTATTGCAAACATAACTGTGGAAAGTCAGGTGCTAGATCAGGCCCTTTCATATATGCATATATACTGAGTGCGAATCTCTAACAAAATTTAGGAGGCCTGTGGGTGTGAGCGAGTGTTGTGTGCCTCCGAAATCTTGTGCTTTGCCAATTTATGCATGATAAGAATAGCAGTGACTCACATTTGCTTCTAATTTCCAGGTTCTGTATCATACTCCAAAATCCTGTTATGCTTCTTGGGATGATGAGTCGAAAAGCTTCATCCTAAACACTGGTGATCTCCCATTCTTTGTAAGTCCATGTAATTTTCTTCATTATCTTTCGATGATGATATGTGATACTGCTTGTAGAGAAACCCCAGATTCCACACTCGCTCTTAAAGGCTCTGTTGCCTAAACAAGGAGGAGTTTCCATTACAATTTCTTCATTCTTAAAGATGCCTTTAAAATTATTACAATAGTTCATCTCTGTGCATGTCTTGCTATGTAGAATGTACCATATAAGATTTGGTTTTATTTGCAGACTTAGTGTCACTGCACTGCAAATGCCTAAATTGATGCTTCAAAGCTATTTATAAAAAGGAAAGTAGAGGACATGACACGATAAATTCTTAGGAAGAACTACATTATTTTTAAACACGCTTTTGCAAAACTACATTGACTATCACAATAGATGTATATTTTTCCATTGAAAGTTATACTTCTATCTTGATAGCATTATTTCTGAGTATTCTTTGCTAGTCTCATTGAGCAAATCAACAGGTCAATTCAAATGAGTGGCATCTGGACACTTCAACTGCAGCTGGTGGGCGGTCAAAGATTTTGCAGCTTGTGCTGTATGCTTCTCAACCTCTTTCTCCATTGAAGATATTGCAGCTAGTGAAGCACCTTTTAAATGTTATGGTAGTCAAGCTTTTTCTCCTTGCTTGTAGATACATACCATCTGCAAAGGAGTGCCCTCTAAATTTACAGCTTCCGAACGGGGAGATCTCCAAGGCTAATGGATATATATCACCTGTCAGTTGTGAAGCCTTTGAACTTTTAATACCTTCTGTCCTTGTGTCATTCGTTTCATGGATTTGTCCGATGTCTTAAGTTCACTGATCTTGCAGATGTGGGGAGGTGTAGTCGTTTGGAATCCCAAGAATTGTTTGCAGGATCCAGAAAAGTACCCTGCATGGCACAAAATTTCACCTCAGGTATAGAGTTTTATTTTGAAGGTATAAAACTTTTTTTTGTTGGTATTCTATTAGGTATGAAGCTTGGTTTTAACACAAGAGGGTTTGGGAAGGTGTCCTTCATTTTCCAGAATAAATGTTGACACTACAGAAATGAAGATATAGAAAACTTGTAACGCTGGAGAAATTTGACCCGGAACCACTATATATTGCCACTTGGTTTTACGTGAGATTGGTCAGAGGGAGTTTGGCCTTTTGCCTGCCAAAGTGCATATTATGATATTCACTTACATTGTGTTCGTGCTTTTGTCTGTCCTTCCCACTTGTCTCCCTCGATATATTCTAACCATTAAAGTGAGTTATTTTTGTGAAGTGGCAAACCTTGTTTCCTTAAATCTAATTTCTTACTAGATGACATAGTCAACTTGGCTAGTCTATCTTCCCTCGATATATGCTCTAGGCAAACTAGTGTTTGCTTAGAGTATGTCCCAATTTGTAAGTATTATTCCAACGTTAACTCACCTTTGTTGAATCATGAAAACTCTTTTCTCTAAACATTCATGTTAAGAGCACAAAATGTTCAAATCTATAAAGATTTTGAGCAAAGTCTTATTTTCTAAGATTTGTTTTTATAAAGCAGATGCTTTCAACTTAATATCATGCACATTAATAATATTGATAATCAAAATTACTACTATTCTCATTTTGAGAAAGTTAGTTTACAATAAGACAGATTGAATACTTTATTTTTCAAAGAAGTTTTACTATTTAATAGATTAAACTCTTAATTCGACAAAATATTTTTGCACATAATATAATTGGTTCTTTTTAAGTATTAGAATATTTAAATAATAAATCACGCTATCTTCTAACAGCTTAAGTATCTATTGCATGCTCTAGAAGCTTTTAGACACTCCTTCCATTCCATGTTTACTACACTAATTGTTGAGGTTGTCCTACATTTGTTGTGGAAGGGGCTGATGGTTCGTTTATAAGTATGAGGGAAAGTCTTGCTCTTTGAGCTAACTTTTGGAGTGAGAGGCCCGACCACTTATCACATAGTATCAAAGTTGGAGGTTTTGAGTTCAAATCTTTTATAGACTTCATTTTCCTCTTTAGTTAAATATTTCCACGCTTAGTACTAAGTAAGAAGACCAAACAAAGCACGAGGGGGAGTGTTAGAATATTTTAATAATAAGCCATGCTTTCATCTAATAATTTTGGTTTTTAGAACAGTTGGCAGTGATCTCACAAAATCTCATATTAGGAAAAGGGTAATACTTTATCTGAATAGGATATTTATTTATTTTCTTTAGTGTCATCATTTGCTTATTTTTTTCCTTGAAAAAGGGTAATAGAACATGCCAATCTTTGCAATTTTTAGGAAATTATCAATTTAGTCATAATAAACAAGTTTCTGTATTAATTGACTTGCAAATTTTTTAAAATTCAACTAAAAATAATTGATATATTGATGTTCAGGAATTATTTGTCGAGTAATTACTATTTGTGCTGGCAGTGTGTGCTCTTATTTTTCTTTTATGTTATTGAAAATGGTAACCCATAATTAGATATCAACGGAGTCTCTTAATTGGAAATGCTTTACTGCAGCCAAGTGCATGTAAATATCTGGTTTTATATCAATTGATATATTGTTTACTATTTATATGCTTCTCTTGAGTTTTCTCATGCTTGGTGCACTTAGCTTGGAACAGGATCTTCAGAAGATATTTGAAGTTTTTGTGGCTCAGATACGTCAACTTATCGGTCTAAAATCTGATAACCTCTTTATTGGAACATCAGGCAGGTCCATCATGTTAGCTAGTGAGAAAGGCTTCACAGAATGGTAAACACATGACTCATTCTTGATTTGTGGAGACTGATGAATGTATCTTCAGGTCACGAGTTTAGTGAAAGTCATGAGGAATGCTGTAGACCTGTGGTCTTAGCCTTTATCTTTTGAACAGGAATCTTGTACCAACTAAGAAGCTAACCTGAGATGTATAATTCCTTGGAAAAATACAGAGTTATCTGATAAGTTACTTTAGATGTTCTAAGAATGGTACTGGGATATTCTTTTAAGAGGCCAGAACAGATGATAAATTGGTTCCATTATTTTTCTGTGCAATACACATTCCTCTCATGGACTCATTTATTGTTTCTCTGCAGGGAACTGGATGCCTTGACTAGGCAACATACCTGTTTTAATCTACGGTCATGTGCTACAACCCTTAGCTCCCTCTCTAGACTGGTTTGTCCTCAGTTTGCTTGGAACCTTTGATTTTGGATGTCATAGCTGGAGTATATGTTCAGTTAATTGCTTCAAGCTTGACAAAAGGGTTAATGCAGGTTCAATCCCTTCCTCGAATGATCATAATGGATGAGATAGGGAAGCAGGTCAGTTGTCAAGAAAGAGGCTTGTGTGATGAGCTTTATTCATCTGTGCGCTATTATTTTCCTAAATGATTAACTCTTTCAATGGCTATTATTTGGTATGCCATCTGCAGAAAAATGGTTAAAGGATTTTGCTTGAGAAGTAATTTTTAACCTAAGCGAGTTTTTGAGTCTTTTCTTCCTTTCTTTTTACCCTCTTTCAATTTCGTGCTTCCTTCCTTTGTTGGTTCTCTCCCTCCCTCTCTCTCTCCCTCTCCCTCCCTCTCTCTCTCTCTCCATGCTCGTATAGTTTCCATTTTTCTTCTGTTTCAATCTCTCAATTCATACCTGTCATCCTGAGCAGGTTAAGCTTTCTATGGAAGCTGCAAAACAGGCTGAGAGTGATGCCTCCCATGGCATTTATGATGCTGCTGCTGGTACATTTTATTATTTAAGATAGGATGTGAAGCTGATAGGTTTTTTCTGTTTGCATTCCTCATGCTACTGCTTGCTCTCCCCGCTTGCAGTTTCCTCGAGGCAATCAAGAGCTCTAGCCGAGGATGCCTTTTTTCATCCATCCATTATGTCTATCAGCTATTACTCCTTTGAGCACTGCTTTGCTGTCTACTCGGTTGGTCATCTTGATCTCAGAAATCTGTTTCCTGACATTTTATAGCCTCGCCATATTGTTATTGTTTAGTGGTTTTAAAGTGGAGAATGCATGAAGCTGACATTCTTGGAACAGAGCCCTACATAGTTTTCCCTTGGGACCGAATTTCGTAGAAAGCAGTTCTGGCTTGGACATCGACAAACTATGTATTGAACTATTACGGGTTCTGGGCAGGGCTTGAGAGGAGTCTTTGTTGAAGTTACCTTGAAAAGAATCCATCAGCATATTGCATTGCCGATATGATGTCTTTGAACATAATTTCTTTCATTCATTCTTGTGATGCAGCCTTTCTTCCTCCCGGTGTCCCTGCATGTCGTCCTTGCGGTTTTGAGAGAATGGAAGAGATATCAGCGAGAAAATAAAAAGTACTTTACATGGAAAGCCCGAGAAGACGCATCATAGTGGTGGCGCATTTTCTCTGACCTATTAAATCTCAGTAGGAGCGTGCAGTGCATATCCTGAAATTTTACCTTCACGATTCGGGGACTTAATTTGAAGAAATAGCTTCTACGACAATCAGCAGTTCGGAGGTGAGAACTGAGAACATTACGGTGAGACCAAAGATTTGTAGGACTTTTAGGAGCACAGGCACAGAAGGCTTCGACCCTCAGTGACTAATTATACTAGCCTTTGGAGCTTAAGTTTACCTTTTCATGTGAGGTGTTTTTGAAATGTGAGATTGTAAATTGTTTTGTACCTCAAATACGAAGTCTTCAAAATCGTATTGACAATGGCGTTTAGGTTATCATACTTTTGTAATTCTTCATGCTATCCGAGTAACCTTTCCGGTTAAGTAAGGCAAGTGTATAAAAGCACCGGGACATCCTCCTCCAAGTCAAAACACAAGTCTACCATCACCATATGTCGATCTTCATGCCTTTATGTTGCAGGCGAGGATGTTTATCTGGTAGGATTGTTGATGGTGACAGAGAGCAAAAGAGACGATAATCTATCTGCCTAAGAGAAGCGATGCGCTGGTGGATTGTAACGTTCCAAGAAGCACAAACAACCGAGTATTCAGATTCAGCAAAAATAAGTAAATAGAAACTAATCGACTCGAGCCACTCACTTCGAGATTCTAATAGGGGTGTGCATGGTCAGGGCGGGCGGTTCCGAACCTAGAACCGAATCGCCGCTAAGGACCGGTTCAAAATTGGAACGGGATCCACCGTTTGTTGCATTGGATGAACGGACCGACCGGGTCCGGTCCGGTTCAGTGGATCCATGGAACCGATCTTGACGCGAAACAATTTTGGCCTTCAACATAGAACGGTCGGGTCTATGAGTTGAGAAGGAGGGGAGGAGGTCTATGGTCGGGTTTTCAACATAGAACGGTCGCAAAACAATTTTCCGCGGCTATGGTGGGTGGCGGCCGACACAAGGGGGCGAACAACGGCGGCGGAGGAGCAACGGCGGCGGCGTCGACGCTCGGGAAGGAATCGAAATGGCGATAGGACTAGGAGGAATCGAGGAAGAGACGAGAGAGAGAGAACCGAAGACGAAGGGAGTGAGGAGATGCGATCTAATCCAGGGTTTCTTTTTAGTAATTTTTTTTAATATTGAAAAGGTTCGGTCCGGTCCGGTGGGCGGATCCGCCCATGGAACCAGGGAATCGGACCGGCACCCACCGGTTAGAAAAATTGGAACCGGGAACCGGACCGGTTCCCTCAAGAACCGCCGGTTCCGGCGGTTCCGCCCGGCTCCGGCGGTCGAGCGGTTCCGGTATTTTGCACACCCCAGATTCTAAGGCCCCGTTTGGTTCAAAGATTCCCAAGAGGCTTTCAAAAGCCCATTGAGGAAAATTTTACTGCTTGTTTGGTTCAATATTAGAGACATCCTTTCAAAAGCAAGCATTTGGAATGCTGGAACGCCGAAGCCAAAGCAGTCCTGGACCTACTTTAAAGCTTTCAAAGATTTCGAAATGCAAGTTCACATTTACTATTCATCCGTTGACCTTTTTTTTTTAAACCAATCATCTTCCCCATACCCCAACCGCCGTTGATTGGAACGGAATTTCATCGTATTTTATTTTTATTTTTTAAAAATAATAAAAATCATTTGCAAATGTTGGGTTCACCTTTTTTTTTTTTTTTTGTCATTTTTATTTTTTGACAATCAATAGCCAACTTTTTATCAATACACTAGAATGATCATTAATTAACGCAGATGATTAATACTACAATAATTAAAAAATTATTCAAAGTTGAAAACAAACCTAAAAGAATCATAGGCCAAAAGTTGAGCTTTGAATCTAATCTATAATCAAGTTCTTTTAATATAGTTTTTAAATAAATTTACTAATATATCTTTTATATTACTTTCAACATGAAAATATAAAATGTTATATAGTCATTTTTTTTTTTTTACAATTTTAAAAATACTAAAACTAAAAACCTTAATTTGGTTACACTAAAGGGCTTTTCAAATATATGTTTACTCAAACAGTCAAGCATTTTCCTAAAGACTTTTCGGTTATAATTTACAAAACAGTCAAGATTTTAGAAAACCCTTTATCTCAAAGGTATTTGATTCTCAAGCGCATTTCCAAAGTTCAACCAAACGCCAACAACAATAGTGGGTGAATGACTTATACATCGGTTCATCCTAATTGAGTAAAATGTAAGTTAACAATCGGTCTCAACTACCAAGGATGATCGCATAAAACCTCTCTTATGAGAGATGTACTGTAAAATCCCGCTCGACAGTCAAAATCATGTTCAACAGGTCAGCTTTTAACAAAAGAAACATCGATGGACCCAAGTTGCTACAAAGGATTTACATCTCCTGTCCAAGAATAAGCAAAGATAGGACCCCAAACAGATCATGGCTGCAGTTAGTTTCTGAACAAAGAAAATTAATCACCCCATACTCAAACCCGAAATACCACAGCATTCGAAATTTACATCCAAACGCCTCCCCATGCCGGATAGTTTCCAGTTTCCCACCTTTCCCTTAAAACAGTCTTTGCCCATCCACCACTGCAGAGCAAAATTTCCAACCTCCGATGACTGCAACCACCTTTCCTAATCGAACCACACAATAGCTAATGGATATAGCGAGAATAAAGCAGGAGTATAACCTTTACACCTGCAATGATGAATCATCATTACATTAAATCAGAGCACTTGCCAATGCCATCCAGTTCTTCACATCTAATATGAAATAGAAACAGAAGTACACATCTCCCCTTTATCCTCTCAGCAAAGGATCCTAACCAAATGAAGCCCACCAAAATCAGAAAAACGGAAATTAGAGAAGGAAGACATTTTAAAGACCTTATAGATTTCATTATAACAGCGGAAGGACAAACCAACCATCACAAAGATGAAGTTGCCAATGAGATCCTGGAAACAATCACTCACCTTATCCAAGGGAACTAATCTTTAGATTCCAATGCCAAAAGTATCTTTTTCCTTGGACCCTGAAAAACCAAAAGGTCCAAAACCAACTGAATTATAAAGAGAAGCAGAAAATATTCCAAGTAATTTACTAAGTCTGACCAAAGACCACAGGACTACAACAAAGAGCCTGCATAATCCAAAAAATCCACAATATCCATCTATATGGGAAAACCTGGGTCAATTTGATCTCTTGAAGGATAGCTTTTCTAATGTTATTCCCAAACTAGTACATCCGTGCCAAATTTATTCCAAACTAATTTTTGTGTCACAAAAACTTCCAAACCGGTACACCGGTGCCACATTTACCTCAAACTAGTTTTTGCGTCACAAAAACTTATAAACTCGTACACTGGTGCCATATTTACCCCAAATTAGTTTTTGTGTCACAAAAACTTTCAAACTGCTACACTCATACCAAATTTACTCTAAACTAATTTTTGTATCACAAAAAATCCAAAATTGATATACTTGTGCTGCATGTATCCTAAACCGATATACCGTGCTACATTTAACCCAAACCAATATACCCTTTCCACATTTAACCAAAACTATGGTAGATCGATGGGGGTAGATGTGGCATAGGCGCATCAATTTGAGGTAAATATGACAAGGTAAATATGACACGGATATATCAATTTGGGATTTTTTGTAACATAAAAAATTAGTTGAGGATAAGTGTAGCACAGGTTTATCAGTTTTGGGTAAATGTGGCATGGGTGTACTAGTTCAGGAGTTTTTGTGACGCAAAAATAAGTTTGGGTAAATCTGGCATGAGTGTACCAATTCGAGATTTTTGGTGATATTAACTCTTTCTTACAAGTTTTGGTTGAGCTAATTTAAGTTAGTTAAAAAAATTGGTCATTATCTCAAAATGCATCTACGAAGGAATATCGATGGAAGCACCATGGACCAGCTCAAATATGAACAAGATCAAATACAGCTATTAATTTACACATGCTTAGCTGATGAACATCCTACCCTAACAAACTAAATGCAAACAAAAAACGTTTGTTGTAAAATTTATCAGAGAAATGGCTTTTCTTATTTATTTATTAAAGAACCAGCCAAATACTTTCATAAAAACTCTCAAGTGCAAATTAGCAATGCTCTTGACAGAGCATTCTACTGCATCAGGGCCGAGTGCAAAAGATTCAGAAATACGCCTAACGATTTACAAGCAATTAAAGCATCTAGTAAGAAAAGATGAACGTGATGCTGCCAATGGACATGGGAGAGGCTCTCTGAAATAGTTTAGAAGAGGAGTAATATCTATACTCATCAAGTTCGAAGTAGGGAAAATCTCCTACTCAAGGACTTCAAATTCCTTAGCTACCTTACTTGCTGGAGATTATAAAATGTTGTGATTTTGGTCCTTCTAGAAATTTTTGGCAGGGAATTTGAAAGTCAATCAAAGAGATGCAAATACAACTCAGACAATAATGCCACCACAATTATCACTAGTCAACTAAGACTCCAATCCTACACAAATAAATAAATAAATAAATAAATAAATAAATAAATAAATAAATAAATAAATAAATAAATAAATAAATAAACAAGGCTCCAAAAGTTATGTACCATCGGAATTCCCAAAGCTTTGAGATCCTCATCACTCATATGTAATAGAGCCGTCATGTCCACCTGAAGAAGCAGATAGAATTCTCATATAGCAGAACGCCAAATTTAAGATCAATAGTAATTAACAACATAGAATCTCTAGCGTATATGCTATCGAGGTATTCACATACTTCTTCAGCTTGAAATGTAATTGAATATTTTTCAAGACCCAAAGACCGCAATAAACCCTCCACGCCAACCTGCAACCAGAAGAAAGAAAAATCTCCATGTAACTGCAACTTAAACGAGAAAGCATATAAAACTACAACAATGCTTCCCTAATTTCTAAATCACCATCACAATCAAATAGATGTTAAGAAAACTGAATCTCCATTTTCCTGATAATGACAGCAATGAGAAAGAGAAATGGTCCATCCAATACAAATACAAATGATAATCATGTCTAACTCAGCCCAAATCAAAATCAGATGCTGTATGTAGCATCATCTCTGCAATTTCATGTCAACGTTCGAAGAACATAAAAATGTGCACAATCCCCCCAATTTTATGATCATGCAGTGCGACAATCAGACTAACTTGTCCTGACACATAAGGCAAGGTAATTGCCCCTTACAGCCCATTTAATACTAAGCATGAGATTCTACAAGAAACTATAAAAGATACCTTCTGTTTCTTGTTCGGAGCTGGGTTAACAGCTTTTTTGGTCTCTGGCATAGAAGCTTCAACAACACTTCTCCTGGTGGGTTTAGTTGCCTCTGGTGCCAACTTTGGTTTGGCTGTGTTATTACTTGCCGGTTGGGAACTTATTACGCCAGAAAGCTTTTCGCGAAGATCTCGCACACCGGAAAAATTCCCCTTCGCACCTTGAGAGCCTGGCTGTAGACCCTTCTTCTGGAGCTTCAAACGCAGATCACGGCCCTCGACCCTGCGATCTTCGCGTGCGAGTACCACAAAGTCAAAATCATAAGAGGACTATTTTTTAATAGAATAATAGTAGAAAGACATTTTTACAGACTGATATGATCTTCTCCCATACTTGAAATCTGATGTTCATCATTGTCGTAAAGATCATGTTCCCACTTATCGTCTTGCCTCTGCCTGCAGAAACAAGGCAGCAATTCAATCCGCAGATGTTCCTTCCAATAAATTAAGACATTTGAACCAGGCAAAAGCGAACAGTCAAAAGAGTACCCCGAGCAACTATAATTGTGCTCAGAAGTCCATAAACACAATTACTACGCTTAAAAATCAACTTACAAATCCCTATAACTAGAGAAAAAAAAAAAGCCAGAAGCAATCGTATATGGGCAATATGCTCCTTTAGCAGTTTACCAAATGGAAATTCCGAATTTGTGTCTTTTCTTCTTCAGTAACTACA
The DNA here is from genome assembly GCA_014182565.1 of Eucalyptus marginata. Taxonomy (NCBI): domain Eukaryota; kingdom Viridiplantae; phylum Streptophyta; class Magnoliopsida; order Myrtales; family Myrtaceae; genus Eucalyptus; species Eucalyptus marginata. The sequence goes on along the minus strand of CM024595.1, from coordinate 40,299,522 downwards.
AGAGCTTTTATAGCAAAAGGGCACCAGGAGGCCGCCACAATGTATCAGCATTTGCACCATAACAAGCAATATATGTATATTGTTCCCAGAACCATAGCCATCCATAGATAAGAAAACGCATGCCATAACAAAGATGGCTTCAACCATGTGCAGAAAGAGAAAATGGTCTCATGATCATCTTATTTTAACTGTCCACTCATGAGCTCTGTACAAATGAAAACATTTCTCAGGCTATATAGAAGTGCAACGCTGACTACTCTAGCACTTATAGCTCAAAGCTGAAAAAGCCCTTTCCTCTTTCTCTAATTGAGCTCAGCCACTCTTGACCAATCAATCTGAAGCTGAGGCTCTCCACTAAACTCAATTAATTCCCATTATTTCCCCAGCTAATCATGTACAGCCCTAGCCGCCTTTGTATCAACAACCATAGACAAAATGGCATATTTATCTTCATATGCAATTTTTTTTTTTGGAGGCATTCAATTATCCACAGGATTGTAATAGCACATGAACTAATGAGCAAAACATTTACAGAGCCGAACCGCATCCACGCACGAATCGAGCGCAATTACAGTCATCTAACGAGCAACAGAAACCATAAATGCTGCCCAGCACCTATCAACTACGATAGAAATCACGGACACCGCCCGAGAAAATTACAAGATCGCAGGCGGAGGCGCTGTTCCTCAACGAGATTCGCCAGACAAGCGGGACAAACGCAGAAGACAAACCGTCCGCCGAGCACAACACATAGTATAGGGCGCGCGAGATGGAGTACCTCTTGCCGGTGATCTGATGCCGCCTGGAGGAGTCGGCGTAGGAGTTGCCGTTGAGCCGCTCCCCTGACTGATCTCTTGCCCTCGGCCTCCACCCGATCGGCGTACATTATCCCCCTGCCGAGCGAGCTGCTCCGGACTCCACGTTACGGCACCGACCCGAACCCTAACCCTAACCCTAAACCTAGCCCGGGAGGCGGATTCGCTTCGACCGGAACCTGAAGAGGTGGGAGGGAGTACGAGGAAGATGGGAAAGGTTCGGGAGCTTTGATGGCGTCGGCGTGAATACGGTTTTTGGATCCGAGGAGATAATGTTTTCTCCTTATTATGGGGCCTTTTCTAATTAGCAGAAAAAGAAGGGAATTAAATTGAGAAAACAAGTAATATAATGGAATTTACTTTTTCCTCGTACGTTAAGGCCACGCTTCTAACGTGTCCGCAGGTTGTAGGATGGATCAAGTATTTTGCCCTACAATAAAATTTACTTGTGCTATTAATCAAGGTTATTTTATTTTTGTTTAAACTTCATAATTAGATAAGAAAATACCGACACATTCAATATAAAAAGGATTGATACCACGAATAACTCTAAACCGAAACATTTATGATAAATTTATTTAAAATTAATTTTTGACCACAAATTTTCCAAGAAGACACACTCGTGACAAATTCACCTTCAATTATTTTGTTAAATTTTATCTTCAAATTATTGAGTTATATAACATATCATTGTTGTACAATTTGGGGTTTTACCTTCCATTCGTCATAAGTGTACCTTATCCAATTTAACGGAAATTAATGGATAGTAAATTTATCATAAATATATAAAGTGTAATTTTTGAGGTGCGTTTGGTAATATTTATGCTAACGAGAATAATTTCTTTTCAGAAATAATTTTTTTATTTCTATTCCCTAATATAATTTATGAGTAAAAGAATGCGTTTGATAACTATACAAAATTTATATTCTCGAAATAAAAAGAACAATAATACATTTGGTATGATCCATAAATTTTTTCGTAATGTAGAATTTTTTAAATTTTAAATATTTTTTTGAGATTTTTTTTTTTTTTTTTTTTCTCTTTTTTCTTCCTCCTCTAGCTAGTTGTTGGGTAGCAATGGCGATCGGCGGCGGACCAGTTAGAAGAGGAAGAAGAAGAAGAAGAAAAGAAAAAAATGAAAGAAAATGAGTTATTCTAGAAATTGTTCTCAAGAGTATGAAGTAACTTTTTTGTACTTCTTATTTCTATTCTAAATCTATTTCGGGTTATATTGTTTTGGGGTTTAACTCATGTTACCAAATAGAATTCTATTTTTTTTTTCCTATTTCAAAGAATAAAAGAATAGAAAAATATGAACAAAAAATTAGAAAAATAGAAATGTGATCAAACGGAGCCTAGATGGTTAAAAAATTAATTTGAAATAAATTTATCATAAATGTGGTGATTTGAAATTTATTGTGATATTAACTCATATAAAAAAAAAAGAAGTATGAAATATAATAATGTACATGTTTGTACATGATTATGTTGCCATTTATTTTAATTTGGAAAAATGATATCAAAAGTGTTAATAACTTTCGTAACTGCTTATTTTAGGACTAAAATTCTTAGAGAAATCATTTAAATGTCACTCTTAGTTAAAAAATTCATTTAAATGCCATCATCAATTGAGGAACTGGAAAATCTCGATTGACATTATTTTAAAATAAATGGCTCGACTCCTCGTTGGACTTAATTATTTATCCATAGGACATCAATTTTTTTTTTCCTTTTTCAATTTGTGGAGGATTACATCTAAAGAAGAAGAAGAGGTTGATGATGATGAGGTGCTGATAAAGATGAGGAAGGCAATGAAGACTGGGATGTAGAGGTTGATGACGAAGAAGAAGAAGAAGAAGAAGAAGAAGAAGAAGAAGAAGATGATAAAGATGAGGAAGGCACTTGTTTGTTCTAGATTAACGAAATGGTGATAAATTCTTTAAATTTATTTGTTCTTCAAACCATTCTCCCTCATTGTCCTCTGCTAGGCATCGCTCATTGCCCAGCCCACCATTTGTCTCCTCGTCTCTCTCCTCAAGGCTCGCAATGTTGCAGATTGTGTCGCGTCGCTGGCTGTGGACGACACTAGATCTGAGGTTGCCCATGGTCATAAAGCCGGATCTAGGCTCGATAACCTCGGACCAACATGACAAGACCTATCGAACTGGCGTCGTTGAATTTGAGCTTCTCAAAATCGATTGAAAGTTGCAGCCATCGAGCCAGCTGAAGTTAGAGAAGATGGTATTTAATCCGGACTTTATCTCGCAGATCTATAGCTAGCTAGCGTTAGAAGCAGGTGAAGACAGGAAGGAATACCGGAAGATAAATAAAGAATTTGATAAGACGGTTGAGGAGTTCCATGAAGCAACTTAGCATGGTGGCTTGATCCACCGTCGGTGAGGGAGAGTGTTGAGGAAAAAGATGCGCAGGCTTTCTTCCTTTTTTTTTTTTTTTATTTAGAAGAGTTCCAAGGAGCAACTTAGCATGGTAGCTTGATCCATGGTTGGTGACGGGAGTGTTGCAGAAAAAGATGCACCACTTCTTTTTGGCATATTGGCTTAATCCATCGTCAGTTCAGTGAGGGGGACTGTTGAAGAAAAAGATGCACCGGCTTTCTTCCCCAGGGATTGTACATTCTTTTAGGCTGCCATTTAAATATCTTGATTCTTTATTTTTTAGTAGAGTTCCAAGAAGCAGCTCAGCATGGTGGTTTGTTCCAAAGTTGGTGATGGGCATGTTGCAGAAAAAGATGCACCACTTCTTTTTTCCAAGTTTTAAGTTATTATAAAAATAGCTAGATATTTTTCTCATAGGATATTTAATGAAAAGTATAGAAATGCATGGTTAATAGATTAACCGCATCTAGGATTCTTTAGAAACATCTATAAAATCTAATATGATGCTTTTTGGGGATGTCTAGGATATTAATCTAGAAGTATCTATGAAGATATTCTTTCTAGGAATGTCTAGGAGGTAGAGCACCTCCTTGCTAAGCCTTTCATAGCCAAGCTCGGCTCCATAAGCGAGCGTGTGAAAAGTGTGCTTGGCTCGTGTACGTGAGTTCGTGTCTTTCTCAGCATGTGGTACGAGAGTCACGCTTCGGCACTCAACAGTTCCATCAGAGTTCATCTCTGTGACTACTGAGTTGCCAGAGTTCTGTCAAGTGGCTGAAGAACTCGGCAACGCCCGGCCAACACGCCATCTGAGCGGTGAGCACATAGTGAGATTTCCTGCGCTGGTCGGCGTGAAAATGCTTCCATTAGCAAGCCAAACATATTTTGTATTGTCAGTATAATTGCTGTACTACATTCCAAGATACCCACTGTCGGACCCTGTGGTTTTGAAGAAACCGAGCACTTGATTTCCATCTGCTGAGGCGAGACGGCCATCTTGGGTCGGTCCATCGCCGGGCTGGATGGTCTCTATCTGTGCATGTCACAAGAACATGAACGGGAATGATGACAATCTTAACTGCAAGAACAGATTCAAAAGACCGTATTTCGGTACCCATTATCAGAAAAATATCAAATTTGCTTCTGTGGTCGAGTTCTTGATTTTGAGCTATGTACGGGAACTACTGTTTATTTTCTTTTTCATCTTTGTTTGATAGAGAGGAGAATGTACACTGAAATAACTTTTAGAAATGTCTTGGTGACCGTTTGCTTGGCGCAGTAATATTGCCGTGGAGAGATTTTTCTCACAAATGGAAGTGGTTCAAATCACACGTTTGGCTCAGGCACACCTTGATTCAAACCCCCTTGGACCGCATTCTATTTGGATTATATCATGCCATGATTATGTTGCTTGTCAAGATAGCCACCACTTATGAACTTAATAGGATTCTGCATATTTTTCTGGTTTTCCCTTTCCGGGTGCCGCATAATTTCCTTAAAGTCACTGGTCGGTTGTAGCCACTGTGGGGCTCCTGCCATGATCGAATATCAGCTTCCAAGAGAACAGAAGCACATCGGATAACCGTTTCTTATTCCAAGTTCGATGTGTGCAAAGAAAGAGGGTATACTGGACTTGCGTAGGAGATAGCAAAGAGGGGAGGTTAGAATCATAACTCCAGGTGAAGAAGTACTTGGTCAAAGACCTTGCATTTTCACTCATACTCATAGAATCTTCATATATACAAGACAGCTTCTCCGGCCAACAAATTTAATCCCAATAAGTTCATTCACTTCTGAAGAAGCCCAAAGAAGGGATTGTCTAAAGCCGACTTCAACTGAGTCCCAGCTAGATTAAGCACTGCCAAGTCGACCTTGTCACGTGGAAGAAACAAGAACTTGCCGCCATCGGTTTTCTCGAATCCACAAAGCTCGAGAAACTCGACACCTCCTTCCAGACTTCCGACTCTACTCTGTTCAATATTCAGGACACGAGAAAATGAATACCTAGTTCAAACAATGAAACATTGGAAACATGGCTCGAACCATATTCCAAACAAAATAAGCATATGTTACCCAAATTCCAGAAATAATAAGTCTATATTTTTCAAGAGATGTTACCTGGAATGCGGGATTACTTAGGCGGATCCTTCTGAACTTTTCATTGTCAGGATTCTTCATGACGTTGCCCACATATATCAGGAGTGTTTGAAAGGCCCTTTTAACTCTGGCGTCTTCATCCTAGACAAACGCCCAGAGACATAAGTAAGAAAGTTGAAAAAAAGAGAGAAAGAGTTGGGGCTATCTTTTCCTGGATCATCAGATGAAATTTTTGGAGTTGTCTCGGGGTATAGAATACTGAGAATAGCATTTACATGAATAAAATCAATCACTTGACAATCCGTTAAGGAAGTGGGAATATGCATGTAATCTAATATTATTTTGTCTGGAAGCAGGGTTAAATGGTGAATGCTTAAATAGTATTGGATCTTCTTATCACTAGTGTTCATGATTGACCGATGATCTACCTTATGTTTGCGCTTCAAAGACCTCAAACAGTCTCCCATCTGATCAGCATAGGTAACAGATCCGATCTGATCAGTGTTGGTAACAGAATAAACACCTGAAGTCTGCATATTAACAAGAGAGATTTAGGCATCAGCTGAACTTAAGCATTCTTGAGAAAATGTTAATCAGACTCGTTGTATGTACAATGCACTTGACAAGATCAATTGTAGTACGCAAAATATGCTCTGACATGGTTTTATTTTTTCTTTATTTTTTTTTTTTAAAAGGGGGAGGGGGGTGGAATGGTTATGGCCCCATGCAGGCTCACTTCTTCTGGAAATGTAGTTGGCATAGTGTTACAGTTCTAATGCTAAGTAAAGTGCATTCACCCTTCTATTTGCCAGAAGGAGCACGTACCCTTCTATTGTCTTCAATAGGCAATGGGGGTTTTAAAGCGGCAGGGGTTTCTGATGGCAATCCCAGCCTCCGCCTTCTTTCTAACTGTAAAGCAACGCAAAATAAAGCCTCAATATCTGGTAAGATGTATAAATTAATCCCTCCCATGAAAAGACAAAGTCAAAAGAGGTCTCAGTCATCATTGGATCAAATCCACACACACAGAGCCACTAACAAAGGGAGTGATTAGGGCAATCTCTGTAAAAGTTGCAGCATCGAATCCCAATTTAGATGCTGCTTACATGTCCTCCAGTTCCTCAACAGACTCGTTATCTATGTAAGAAAAGGTCATCAGTTTTTAACTCAACCCCTGATTGAAATGTATTTTACCTGACGATCTCTCCATTCTTTTCGCATAGACATAAATGTGATTAAGGAAAATGGTTCTAAATGCAAGAAATGATAGAGAAAATCAGTAGTTCCTCTATGATAAGACATTGTGAGACTTTTCGGAAGAATGCATTTTCATCTAGAATATATCTGGGAAACATTTCAATCAAATTGTTCATTGACATTCCAAGAACAAAAAACTCGGAGTCTTAAAGGCAATGCAAAAATAACCTTGTCATTCTGCAGTTTCTGCAGAATTCTCTCCCTAGCTCTTTGCTGTTCGTCTTTTTCTGCTTTCTTTGCTGCCAAATAACTGAAACAACAGTGTCAAACGCATTGTTTGAAATTGACAATGACTTGGGTTGTAAGAATTACAACTTGTCATGGTGAGTGGATCAAACCGCTTTCTTTCATTATCTTCTGCATTTGTTTTTGCTTCAAGAAGTTCCTTACCTGCTCGAATCCTTTCCTGCAACAAAATTACAACTGGGCAGATCGAACAGTCATAGTAAAATCTGATGCACTTAATGTAATTTCCCATGAACATCAAAGCAGACTTGCCTGCGATCTGCTCCTAAAAAGGAGGTGTCATTTCCTCTTAAGTTCCAAGACGACACTAAGCACCACTAGATCATCTCACAGAGAGGCATAACACAATGTACCTATTCTAAGAGATGCAAACGTAATTATGCACCCTGGCCAATGGTCATGAACGTTGCCAGTGAGCAGATTTGTTGCTAACCTTTATGCTTTGTTTGGGAACTCTAGGGAAAGAGAAAATGGGATGAAAATGCCCCATATATTAAATTTTCCCGCCACAATCTTCTCTAATTTTTTTTTTTTTTTTTTAAATTCTTCTCAACTTTCCACTCACATTTTCATTACTCCCATTTTCTTTACTTTCCCAAACATAGCCTTAAAGCTCTTTAAAGAACTTAAGTTATCGTATAATTATACCAACAAAGGATGTCAAACTCGTCATTCCATAATGTGAACGAGCAAAGAAGGTCATGGAAATTTCAGTATCTTTTTATGGGCATGAAAATATTCTCTACTTGATCAGGATAGAGTCAGAAGACAATTAATCGCAGTCAGTCATATCTCCTAAAGGACAAGTCTTGCATACAGGTCTTCATTGTCATCAAGTTGTCGCCATTTGTTATTAAACCAAGCCACACTTATGTTGCTGTACCTTTTCCTTTTCTCTTTGAGAGTTCTTCTTCTCCTTCTCCTCTGCTTGATCCCTAAAAGAAAGAAAAACCCCATCATCAGGGAAAGAGGAAAAAATTGGAGATTTAAGCAAGATCTACTTCATCAGTGGACCAGAGCACAGAAAAGATACTAGATTCACAAATGGAGAGGAAATTTGTGAACTGTAGAAATTGAATGGTGGAGGCCTTAAATCATACCGTAATTCTTGTGATCTCATTGTCATTTCTTCAGTCACAAAAGTTGGTTCGGCAGCTTCAATGTCAAGGTCGATTGATACCTAAATATCAAGAAACAAAAAAATGTTGCATAAACATTAGATAAATGAAAACTCAAGCAGGCCTCATTAAAGTTCGCAAACACATGAATGTGTCATGTCAATTGTAACTATGCATTGATGCAGTTATTTTAAATCTTGGCACTGAAGGGTCTCCCCATGAGCAGCGTACAACAATATCTAACAAACACATTCAACTTAAAAGCTGAAAAACAGTTGAGAACTCTCATAGTACATTGAACGTAAACCAAAGTTGTCACCTCTTTGACTTTAGAAACCCGCTACAGAAGCTAGGTAAAAATGATTAATTTGACTGCAATTCATATAGTCACCTACATGTTTGCCCTATCTTCTTGGTACAACAATGATGAAGCAGGTAAAGAATTTCTCTTCCAAGGAAACCTCAAGTTGGATATTCTCTAAGAGAAGACAAAAGTAAACAACAATATGGCTCTGTCATCATAATTCTCATGTTGCTTCCCACCATGTGAAGCACCAAATGTGAGAAAATATAGCTACACATTCTGTTATTAGGCTTTGACAGAGACAGTACCCTTGGCATCTGATCAAGATCTGGGTCGTTTTGATGGTCAAAAAGCCAATCTATTGCAGCTTCAGTGCTGGAATTACCTGAAAGGAAGGGGAAAATGCAAGAAGGGTTTATGAGGGCCTCATATATAGGGAATCTCCTTCCTTCAATTATTGGCTTAAAACTTTCTCTAGAAGACTTTTTTCTTTGGAAATCCAGGGGCATGAGCACAGATGTCAGCTGCCTGGAAGGCCATGGAACACCCTGCACCCCCATGAACCAGTTAAGTTTAGACCTTTGGTTGGAGCGGCTGACTCTATACTAGAGCAATTACATGCGGTTTGTGGGACTTGAGCTGATCCTCAATTCCTGAGCTGGAAATACTCTAATGCCTCAACTGATTGCGCCAACCCAGGGGATTACTTTCTTTCAAATCTTAATATGTACATTTTGAGAAACATTCAACTGAAAGCTCACAAGACTTCACATTTGCACGCACAGTATGCGCAGAATCACCTGAAAAATGGAGTGCCCTAGTTGCTCTCTCTGGAGGGAATCCCATAGCTTCAAGTTCCTCGAGCAATTTCCGATTTACTTCTGGAACAGCCATTGCTACACTAAAAAAAGGAGACTCATAATGTCAAGAACACATCTGCAAAACCCTGTACCTAGAGATCACCTTCCATCTAGTCTGTTTAGTTGGTGGAATCATCTCTGAACTTCACCACAATCTTGAACATTACGTACATCATTCAGAAGAAAAAATAAACTAAACGATGTATAGCCTGTGCAGCTACTTGATTCACTAATGCATAAGCTAGAACAATCTGCATGCTCCAATCAACTACCAAAAAAAAAAAAAAACGCTTTTTCCATTTTCTGAGTTTTGCACTGACTTGTTCTTTCAGATTGGTTTTCGCGTATCATACTAAATCCACCTTCATAGTCCAACTAAAAAAAGTATGCCATGCACGCCACGGCTAAGGGACTTGCAGGGATTTCCTTAATCTCGATCTGACCCAAAAGCGTTACATTGAGAGCAAAACGAGACCGGGGGCTGAAGCATGCATTACCAACTTGTCGATCTCTTAATAGTATTCCTTATTAAAATAATAACCTTGAACAGCAACAAAAGAATGAAACTGAAATAAACTCTAACCCTTTTTCCTAAAAGCAGAATCAATGCGTCAACAAATTTAACAAGAAGCATTCTTTAATCGGGACATAGACCAAAGAACGAGGAGTAAGAAATTTACCCTTCCCTTTGACTCTTGAATACTGCAACAGCAAGTTGATGACAGAGATACGTGGAGGGGCTCCCTGAACCTGCAAAGCCCAGCATAAATATGGGTTGGCCGAAGAAACTAGAGAGAATGCCCTGATGGGCAAGCTATTTAGCAGTGGGAAGAGGCACCATTCCAAGATTCTTTGTGAATTCTAGTCTAATCCTCGGGAATTCTAGACTTCTGTCAAAAGATCGGTTCTCCTTTTGGCAGTTTGTTCTGGTCTCATGGATTCTTTGCGCGGTAGTTGATGTCTGTTGGTTGCGCAAGCAAAGGATCTTCCTTTTCCCTCGCGCTCCTTTTTCTTCACGCCTTCCGGGACAAAAGTCCTCCCTTGTTTTAGTACGAGTTACGGTCCAGCTTGTGTTGTTTGAGAGTACTCCATCGAAATTGGGCTTGAGCTTGGAAAATGTTAGACCCGAGCAGCTTTTGAACCTAATCGTGCGATTATATTTCATATCTTTTAGGCTGCATTTGACGGTCGGGATAAAATTTGGGATAGGATATGATTTCATATCTTACGTTTGAGACTCGCTTAGGACGAGGATAAAGTCGGATATAAGGGAGTATATGCCGGATAAAATTATCCCATGGGGGAGGTGTGATAAAGATGGATAAGATTTAACGTCCATAATAAGAAAATTATTTTCTCGAATAACAAATTTATTAAATTAACAAAATTGAAATTATATTTCAATATAAATAATATTTGAATTCTAATTTAAGAAATAAAAAAAAATATTTTTAATTAATCTTATTTTAATTTATATATTCAACTTTAATTCTATCTTATAATAAACATTCAATCTATAAATTATATATTTATGCTTATTATATATTTTAGGTATTTTTGTATTTTAGGTATGTTAGTACATTTTACTATTTGATAAAATTTTATTAAAGAATGATGAAAGGGGATTAAAGAAATAATAAAGAAAATAATATAAAAAGAGGAAAAAAAAATTAAGGAATAGTGTTACGAGAGATTTTCACCATATTTGTTTATGAATATTTAAGTTCATTACTACCGTCATGCGGTGGCCCGGGTTAGATAAGGCTCTCTAGTGAAGCTAACAAAAGTGGAGGGGGTCGAATCCCGCTGGTCGCACGGAGTTTTAAGCGCGACGTCGGGGTGGTGGGTCCTCCGCTAGCGTCGCTCCAGAGTTTACCCGCCGGCTACCGGCTGTACGGGGTTCCCTGGGTATCAAAAAAAAAAAAACATTTAGGTTCATTTACAATGATATGCCGTTACATGATATGATGTGAATATATCCGACTTTAATATTGCGGTACACCAAACAATGGACAAGATATAAAAAAATCTTAGGATTTCATATCCTATTCTATTGATCCCTATCCCGCTAGAAATCCGACGACCAAACGTAGTTATTATGTACATCTATAAATACATATAACTTAAGGGTGATTGGTTTCCGATTCCCAAAGGACCGGACCAGTCTAATGGAACTGGTCATTGATTTTATTTCATATTTCCATTCGGATATCTTACTGTCTAAAGCATGACTAAGAATAAATTTGGAGCTCGAGACAAATGCTATGCTTCCATTTGGATATCTTATTGTTCAATAACAGGGTCCTATTGTCTCAGAAATAATAAACTAAACCCATTGATTTTTTGAAGAAAAAAAAAAAAAAGTATGTGCGGTCGATCTGGTCCGATTCCCCCTTGGAACCAGGAATTGGATCACCCGAACACCGTTCCCCTTTTAAGAATCAGGAACTAGACCGATACTTTTGAGAACTGGACCAATTGGCAGGTTTGGTCTCGTCCAGACAATTCCCGATTTGGGCAATCTGTTTTGCACACCCCTATTAAAATTATGTACTTTTAACTGGAGTATATTTTCAAAATTCAAGCTCGAGCATGAGCTTGAGTTCCGGTTCAATTCATGCTTTGCATAAGAAAACTTCTATACCATAGAGTTGAGCTCAAGTTTCACAAACTTAATTGAGTTGAAGGTCAAAGCAGTCTAATATCATTTGAGTTGAGCTTGAGTGTATCAACCCTCGAATATTCTAGGGCGAGCCGAGTTCAGAGTATTGAATCGTGTCGACTCGGTTATGCCACTAAAGTGAGCCGGGTAATGGTAGAGCCATTAAGCACTAAGACCCGAGTAATGCACATCATACGAAAAGTTATCTATGAAATCGATAGACTAATCAAAGTCGCAAGTACGTTGCGTGCATTCAATATTTTAGACAAGTGGGTCATGTTCGACATTCAATAAAGAATCCATAACGTCGTTATATATTTAATTTTGTAAACCGATAACATACATAGCATTATCTAAGAACTTATGCCTAGTAAATCCCTCCTCACTGGAGTCAGATTCCATCCTTGTCTGCGGGTTACCAACATGATCAAAACTTGAATAGGCTCACAAGCTTACATCACAGTAACCTCTTCAGTACCTGTAATCCAAAAGGAGAAGATTGGAAAACTCCTGTTTAGTTCCTGTAAATTAGAAGGAGAAGATTGAAAAAACTAAAAGGACAAGAGACTATATCCTCGTCAATCTTTAAAGGAGTGGCCATTGGCCAAACTGACCAATAACCAAGAAGTTCTTCCGCACTTTATACTTTAGAAGATGTCGAGAATCTCCAAGATGAACTTGTTGCAGAGCGGGCAGTTTCCCCGAGCAACCATGAGCTCCCTCGAGCACATCCTGCAGAACGTGTGGCCGCAGGGTATGAACGCAGACCCCTTGTGCCTCACCATGCACACGCAGCAGCTGTACTCTCCGCCGCCTTCCTCTCCGTCCTCCACCTCTTCCGCCGCCTCCTCCTCCTCCTCCTCTTCCTCATCGCCCACCACGTACCTCGATCCCACGAACCCCATCTGCCTATCCGTCTCCTCCAGCAAGTCCATCAGCGACATCCGCTTCGGCTCCTGCGCAGCTTCCGAGCCCTCCGTCTCCTCCCCATCGCTGCCTTCCTCATCTCTGTCCGCCACGGTGGCGGCAGCCGCCTCCGCCGCCTCCTGGGCCGCCGCGGCCTCCCTCGCGGACAGCTGCCTCTCCTCCTGCAGAGCCACTGCTGGGACTCGCCGCGATCGGTGGCCCAATTCGTCCCCATAAATCGCTCCGCCATCTTCGCCGTTGGTGTCCTCTCTCCGGACCATCGAGCTCTCGGACCGAGACAGGAATCGAGCCGATTCGGACCTCGACCGTGCTGATGACCCGAGCCTTGTGGAATTGTGGCGTGAGATCTGTGGCCGGAGAGCCTTAGCCTGCACGTTACCTGCCAGATCCTCTGGCTCAGTCGAGTCCGGCGGAGCCACCGGGCCCAACGAGCCGAAACGACTAGAGGTCCGGCGCATCATCACCGACCGAGAGCAACTCTGGCTCGAATAATCACAAGCCACTTCATGATCACTGCCGTGCATCTCCTCTGTCGTTGGGGATTCCCAGTGAACCCCCCGAGCCCGCTCATCATCGGAGCTTGCCGCCATCTTTGAAGAGTTGAACCGAGTTAAACTTTGCCTTGACATCTGTGACCTCGAACTAGTAATCGGTAAGTCTGATGTAGGAGTGTGAACGGTTGAGGTCCAAGCCTGGCTATCGCGCCTGCGTCGTAGCCTTTCCTTGAAAGATCTCCAGCTCTTCTTGTCCTTCTGGCCGAGGAGATCCGGGAAGGAGCCTCCGTCAGGGTCGTCGCGGATTACCTCGAGGAGAGTCCGGGTGATCTGAGCCACCGTGGGCGATGGACCCAGTTTCTTGTCGTTGCCTAGAACGTCGTCTAGCGTCAATCCAGCTAGTTCTCGCCGTCCGCTTCCGAGGAAGCTGCCGCCGCCACCTTCGTCCTTGCCTCTGATAGAATTTCGACGGTTCAATGAGCCGTCGATCAATGACATCTGGCGATCACCTGAAATGGCAAACCGCACATTACGACGCACGCATTTCACCAATCGCAACTTCAAAACAAAACCCAATAATTCAGAAGACACTCGGAAGCGAAGAATGCAGGATTTTCTACGGAAAATGCGATCGTGAACGCGAAACCGAAGCAGAGATAACAAGAAATGCCTCGTTGCTTACCCCACTTCAACGAAATCGCGCTTCAAATGTTCAGAAACCCTTTTCGGTTCCTCCAACCAAGCCCCGGATTCCCTTCTTTTTCCCGCGAAAATCTTCTACCCTTCACGTCGGGAACGGATGTCAGAAACATCACCAAACGAAGGAGAGAAAACTACAAGATGCGGCGTTCTTTTTAATCCTTTGCGAGCACCTCAAGCGATCGAGATCGAAATGCGAAAGAAAATCATGATCAGGCATTCAAAAATGTCCCGTTCAAGCGCGCGAAATACCTCACGCGAGCCCTGCCGCGACGGCGGCTGGAGACGGTCGAACCTGGGAGCAGCCGAAAGGACCTGCTTGCGTCGTCACCATCCGCGAGAGAATACACACACGAGAAGCGAACGCACGGATTACGGACAGACAAATTCACGTCGAGGAATCGAGATGCGACGCGATGCGATGAGGGGACGTACCGTCGGAAGGATTGTTCGGAGCTCCTGGCGTTGCCCTTCTCGTTCCTCTCTTTCCTTCTGAATCGAGTTCCCGCGTTGTGCGTGAGCCGTTGCGCAGAGAGAGAGAGAGAGAGAGAGAGAGGAGGAAGGAGAGGGGAAATGGTCGGGACGGAGGAGAGCGAGTCTTATGGGCGGGACTTGGGCTGTTCCTCGTTTTGCGGCGTTTCTTTCTTCCTCTCTTTCTTTTTTGTTCTCCTAATTTCTGCTATGGGCAACCCAATTGGTGATATGCTTAGGCTGTGATGAAAAAAAGAAAAACAATGTCGGTAAATTAATCAGAGGGATAATGAGAATTTACTAATTTTCGAAAGAATCAAATTTTACGTTTGTAATATACATGTAATCTAAAATTATTTGTTGACGGTTTAGAGGGATAAACACACGGGCATCCCTAAACTTGTAGTCCAAAGACTCTTAATTGGATCCATTTGTGTGATGATAGTCCTTACATCCGATGCCCGGACAGAAATGTTGATGTGGTAGTCAAATATACCGGCACTTCAAGCTTCAATTTGCATCTCATCTTCGATCCGCAGCCCACCAGCACCAGTACCACGACCTTCGACCACGAGCTCCGACAGGAGAGCCACGGCGACGAGGTCGATTTGCCCCAAATCGACCTTCAAGAGAGACAAATGACCCGAGGTTTAAAATACCAACAAAAATCAAGCTTGCTCTTTAGCTTGCCCTTCAAGCTTCAAAATGACCTTGTTTTGACTATCCATTTTCTTTTTTTACTAAAACCACGTGATCACTACGTTATCTTCGTCTGTCTTTCGCTGTCCACTTAGAAATTTTTAAGGTGGTTTTAATCGGAACCAAGACTGAGGATATATGTATCATACAAATACAAGTACGTGATTTCTAGTAATGCAAAAAAAGTTTGGTAAATATGTCGTGGTAAGTATAGTTTGGGATTTTCAGTAGTATTAATCCAACAAAAAATGATATAAGAGGATAAAAGTGCCACGACAATGAGGATGAAATATATGGGAAGTCGATAGGCTGAAATTCGAGTGACAATGAAATGGCTTAGCTAGATTTAAGTTTCTTCTCTCTCTTTTTTAAAGGAAAAGAACTATGAAAAACACCAAGTTATTTTCACCGTGACACGTTTATTGTAAACTTTTTTTTTTTGTGACACCACGAAGTGCGAATTTGTACTTGTGATACAACCGCCAAAACTTTTTTAGTGACATAAAAAATCTTAAACTTATATTAATATGACATATTTACTTTCTATCAAAATTCTATTAATGAACGTTACTAAAAATCTTATTTGGCTACCTACATGGACAATAAAAAGCAAACGGTATTGACACGCGCTTATGTGATAAAAATAGGGAGAAGTGCCAAAAAAGTCATAAACCTTTTGGTTTTGTGCCAATTTTAGTCCTAAACCTTTTTATGTTGTGCCGATTTAGTCCTTTTCGGCCAAAATTGACCGTTTTCTTGCTGGCGGGCGTCGGGTCGCGCGTGGCTTGATCGGTGCGACATGGACAACTTTTTAATAATATTTTAATATTTTTGAATTTTGAATTTTGAATTTTGAATTTTGAATTTTTCTTTTTCTTCTTCTCATCTTCTTCCTCTAGTCGGCCACCTCGCTAGTGGCCGCGAGGGCGGCCTTGCGCCGGCGGGCGAGGGTGGCCTCGCGCAGTGGTGAGGCTGCCCTAGAGGCCGGGCGGCGGGGCGTAGCGGCGGGGCTCGAGCCTCGCCGCCCGGGCCCGAGGGCGGCCTCGCCCGCCCGCCGTGAGGCCGCCCTTGTAGTCGTGGCCATTGGCGAGGTGGCCGGCGAGGTTGACCTCGACCTCGCCGGCCGTCGCCCGGGTCGGTCGCCGAGCTCCGGCGACCGGTGGAGGTAGAAGATGAGAAGAAAAATTAAAAATTAAAAATTAAAAAAATAAAAAATAAAGGAAAAATAATAAAATAAAAAATAAAAAATAAAAGATTCAAAAATATTAAATTATTATTAAAAGTTGTCTACGTCGGCACCGATCAGGCCACGTCGCCTAGCCGGTGTCCGGTCAAGAAAATCCGGTCAATTTTGGCCGAAAGGACTAAATTGACACAACATAAAAATGTTTAGAACTAAATCAGCACCAAAAAAAGGTTTAAGACTAAATCGGCACAAAACCAAAAGGTTTAGGACTTTTTTGGCACTTCTCCCGATACAAATATGTCAACTCATCATATGTCTACTTTTTCTCGTTTTCTTTTTCAGTTTTTTTAACTCCCTCATTCATATTCTTCATTGGTTTGGCGATGGTGAGCATAGTGTCAATGGCGATGGCGACGGTAAGGGCGAGGGCGGTGGCGACAAGGGTGGTGGTGAAGATAGAGGAGGAAGGAAAAAATCTTAATGTACTTGAAAGTGCCTTAGGAAATGTAAAGACCTTTAGTGTATAGGGGTTTGAGGAAATGCAAATTGTATTTGGTAAAAAAATCCTTTGTAAAGCAATTTTGGGTGAAGTAGCGTTTGGTAATTTTTTTTTTTTTTTGGAAAAGGCTTTAGTTGTAATTTTTTTTATATTAAAAACAAATCAAACCCTTTGCTAGCTTTGGTGAAGGGCTTTGGCCATTGGTTGCCAAGGTTGCATGACCTCGGGTGACCTGTAGCGAGGGCTGCCTGAGATCGTGCTTGGGTTGTGAGACCCTAGGAGATAGTCACAAGGGTCACCTAAGGTCACACAACCTTGTTGATTTTTAGCTAGTTGCTGGCCCTTCGCTATTTAGATTTAACCTCATCGACCCTCACTGGCCACCCTCACAAAGAAAATGAATTGCAGCAACAAGGGAGAAAATCGGAAAACTGAAGAATTGGTAATGGTAGCTTTAGAAGAAAAAAATCATTTAACCATTGTTTCAACATTCCAAAAATGTTGAAGGCTTAAGGCAATTCTCCACTTACCTCAAGTTTTCAGTTTTCCGAATGCTAGTTTTCACTTGAAAGCCCCTTGAGGATGATTGCTAAACATCCCAAATTCTTCTCACGGAACTTTGGGTCCCAAGGGGCTCTCAAAATGTTAAACCAAACATATCCTAAATTTGAGATTTTTGGTGCTATATGTTAAAATATGTAGAGATATGTTTTGGATAAAATCGTTTTAGATAGGAAACATAATCCTATTAGAAGTTAGCATAATAATAAGGGTTTTACTTATATATATAGACTTGTGGCCGTGGGTGATAGACGTGGATCACAAATTGTCTTGAAGCGCCACGTGAGTGCTTGGTGTTTCGCCGTTGATCATGAAGAGTTGGTCTTGAAGCGCCGTCTAGTTGTCGAGTGCTTGGGAGGGATTTTCTTTGTCGTTCTTACTCGTGAATTACATCCAAGAAGTTTAGTGTTTGTAGCCGATTAAATCTTGAGGTAAGATTTGTGTGTAATTCCTTCGTGAGATTGAGAGATTATTTTCGAGGAATTTTCGGGGCTAAACACTGTATGAGTTATTGGTTGTAATTGGGGCTTGGGAAACACCGAGAGAGTGTTTGAGTGACTTGAGTGTGTAATCTCCTTGTATCGCTTGATCTATAGTGAAATTCGCTGCTGCTCTCCCCGTGGACGTAGGTCTTTACGACTGAACCACGTAAATCTGGTGTTCGATATATTTTATTCTTTTGTCTATATTATTGTTCGATCGCTCGCCCTATCGCAACAATTGGTATCAGAGCCAGGCTTGGCTAAGTTGAAGCGAATCGATGGCGACGTAAGAGGTAAAAGTGAGAATCGGCAGATTTGATGGGAAGGATTTTAGTTTCGGAAGATGCAGATTGAAGATTATCTTTATCAGATGAAAATGCACTTGCCCTTATCTGGGGAGAAACCAGAGACGATGAAGCAAGCTGATTGGGATTTGCTGGATAGACGAGCTATGGGTGTTATTCGGTTGACGTTGGCTCGTAACGTCGCGTTTAACATCTTGAAGGAGAAGACCACTGCTGATTTGATGCAAGCCCTGTCGGATATGTATGAGAAGCCCTCTGCGATCAACAAGGTTTATTTGATGCGACGTCTGTTTAATTTGAAGATGAGCGAAGGTGCGTCAGTTGCAGATCATATCAATGAATTCAATGTGATTGTTAGTCAATTGAGTTCAGTTGAGATTGATTTTGAAGATGAGGTACGTGCTTTGATTCTGCTATCCTCATTGCCTAATAGTTGGAATACTACTGTTACTGCGGTTAGTAATTCCTCTGGGTCAACAAGTTTGACGTTTGATGGGGTTCGAGATTTAATTCCGAGCGAGGACATTCGTAGAAAAGAATCTCGCGAACCCGTATCTCGCTGCTTTAGTAGGTGAAAATAGAGGAAGATCTATAACACGTGTGGGTAATAGTAGTACTAATATGAACAGACGTAGTCAATCTAGGACTGCTAATGTTGTCTGTTGGAGCTGTGGCAAGAGGGGGCATCTTAGAAGAGATTGCCTTAAGCTAAAGAATGAGAAGGGTAAGGGAATTATGGTTGATTCTGCAGATAATGTTGCAGTTATAGCAGATAATGCCGATTATGTCTTGTCTGTCACTGATTATTCATCGTTTGATGGATGGATTATGGATTCTGGTTGTTCTTTTCATGTCACACCAAATAGAAATTGGTTTATCACTTATCAGTGCACGGGTAGTGATAAAGTCCAGTTAGGGAACAACGCGAGTGCGATGTTGTGGGTGTTGGTGATGTTAAAATCAGAATGCATGATGGTATTGTGAGGACATTGACTCGGAGTAAGGCATGTTCCGAGTTGAAAAAGAACTTAATTTCCTTGGGTGCCCTAGATTCAGCTGGTTGCAGGTATTCTTCAAAATGTGGAGTTTTGAAGGTTGTTCGAGGTGCCCTGGTGATAATGAAAGGAATTAAGCATGGAGGCTTGTATAAACTTCAAGGTGAGACAATGACAGGTTTCGCCTCGGAGATGTCGGATGCATCTGTTCGAGAGTCTTTTGACTGCTTGAGGAAGACCTGGGTGTTTGTGCCAAGGCACAAGTTTGATGCTGATGTCAGGATCACACGGTCAAGAGCTTTGATCGAGATGGAGACTGGTAAGTCGATCAAGCATGTGCGGACTGACAATAGCATGGAGTTCTGCTCGGAGCTGACAAATAAATTTTGCATGAAAGAGGGCATAGTGAAACGTCGCACTAGTGCCAATAAATCACAACAATTTGCAAAATTGACGAGCAGAACATTACTAGAGATGGCCCGTAAAATTATCTCTAGTGCTGGTATTGCTAGAAGAATTCTAGCTGATGTGCTAAGTACGGTAAGCTACCTGGTGAATAGATCCCCATCAACTGCTAGTGAATGGCAGACTCCTGAAGAAGTGTGGTCAAGTAACGTTGCTGATTATTCTATTCTTAGAATGTTTGGTTGCCCGTGTTATTTTCAAGTGAGTGATGGTAAGCTTGATTGGAGGGCAAGGTGCATATTCCATGGCTATGCACAAGGTGAGTGGGGCAACCGTTGTGGTGCCCGAATATAAATTCACCCGTTGACACAGAGAAGTTACCCTTGATGAGTCTCCGGTACTTTTGGCTAGGAGTGATTATAGCAAGATTCAAACGGATCCGAACGGTGTTCGCCTTGAGGTGGAGTTGCGACCAGAAACTCCTGAGGTAGCGAGTACGAGTATTAGCAAAGTAATCGACACAGATGGTGCTCATAGCGAGGTGGAGCCTATAGAGCCAATGGTTGCTGTAACTGCTGATATTGACAAGGTACGTTTTCGATCTCCTGACAGATATGGATGCAACAATGGTTTTGCTTTATCTGCGGTTAAGGAGGTTGCGTCGGAAAATCCTCGCGGAGCAGTTAACGGTGCATGTGGAGTTGGTATTCTGATGAGGTCCTCGGTTATGGCGAAGTTCAAGCGAGGCTTGGACTTGGATAATATCTCGTGGCGGTTGAGCCCATCGGGGCTATGGGAAAGTAGCAGCAGAGTTTGAATTATTTGCGAAGCGATTGCAACTTGGCTCAAACATCGAGCCAATGTGGAGATTGTTAAAATATGTCTCGAGTTTGAGTCCAATGTAAAATTCAGAATATTTCGAATTGGATATGGTGCAGACATTTGAAATTGAGTAAAGAAGATCCGAAGATCGACTTCCCAAAGTTTGAATCTGCGTTGGAGAAATTGGCCGCTGAAATAGGAAAGTTCAACTTTGACTTGGATTTGGATTTTGTTTAAAATATATAGAGATATGTTTTGGATAAAATCGTTTTAGATAGGAAACAGAATCCTATTAGAAGTTGGCATAATAATAAGGGTTTTACTTATATATATAGACTTGTGGCCGTGGGTGATAGACGTGGATCACAAATTGTCTTGAAGCGCCACGTGAGTGCTTCATGTTCCGCCGTTGATCATGAAGAGTTGGTCTTGAAGCGCCGTCTAGTTGTCGAGTGCTTGGGAGGGATTTTCTTTGTCGTTCTTACTCGTGAATTACATCCAAGAAGTTTAGTGTTTGTAGCCGATTAAATCTTGAGGTAAGATTTGCGTGTAATTCCTTCGTGAGATTGAGAGATTATTTTCGAGGAATTTTCGGGGCTAAACACTGTATGAGTTATTGGTTGTAATTGGGGCTTGGGAAACACCGAGAGAGTGTTTGAGTGACTTGAGTGTGTAATCTCCTTGTATCGCTTGATCTATAGTGAAATTCGCTGCTGCTCTCCCTGTGGACGTAGGTCTTTACGATTGAACCACGTAAATCTGGTGTCCGATATATTTTCTTCTTCTGTCTATAATATTGTTCGATCGCTCGCTCTATCGCAACACTATAAAAAAGTTTCGCGTAAATGTGTCGTATGGATATAAGTCTAAAGTGTTTTGTGTCGCAATAATATTTGAAGTAAATGTGTTATACAGATATAAGTTTGGGGTTAATTTATCATATAATTACAAATTTAAGATTTTTAGTGTCACCAGAAAAAAAGTATAGAATAAATTTATCACAGTAGACATAATTAAGAAAGTTAGCTGGCTTTTGCCTTTTTTTGTCCATGTGAAACAGCTAAGGTTTATATTATGTGTATAATTAATCAAATTTACCAATTCCCCACTCTTTCAAATTGAAGTATTAATCTGGTCCTCCACTTATGGAAATAAATCAGCTATTTGCCAGTTGGCCTCTGTAAGGATGTCTACAAGGGACTGGCAGAATTGCCACGTAATTCCGAGTCAAGAGATGGCAATTGCTTGGCATACTCCTATATAAGAGGATCCCCTTTTTCCGGTGGCAAACGTGTGTAATTCAAGCCTTTCATAGTTCTATTAAGATTAAGATTGTCATCGGACAGGGGTTTACTATGGCTCGTTTGTCGTTGCTCCAGATTTCTTTGCTCTTCTTTCTCGTCGCCTCGACGTGCTTCGTTGAGGTTTCGCTGGTGAGTTTCGCTGGGTAGTGGAGGGATCGTGTCATTTGAGCCCGTTTTCTCATTTTCTGGATAAAGATTATGACTTTTTTTTTTTTTTTTTGTCTTTGTCAAGCAAATATAGCTGAAAATAATGTAATTTCGCATGTTTGAATTTTCAGGCCGGGGGAGAGGGATCGCTTCGTCCGGAACGTACGTACTTACGCCCTTCCGCTGATACTTATTTTTTCCGTTGAAAGTCCGAGAGAATTTTAACGGATGTAAACATGAATTTCCATGTGCTCATTCGATTCTTTTCGAGGATATATAATTTAAATACTCATGTTTGGGGTTATTGCAGAATGCTCCGCCGCGTGCGACTACCGATGCTCGGCCACGTCTCACCGGAAGCCATGCCTGTTCTTCTGCAATAAGTGTTGCGCCAAGTGCTTGTGCGTGCCCTCCGGCACAGACGGACACAAGGAGGAGTGCCCATGCTACAACAATTGGAAGACGAAGGAAGGAAAACCCAAGTGCCCTTGAAATATTTTTTCAATCGGGTTATGCAATAATGGAGAAATATATTTATTTTCCATTTTAACAAAATCTGTAATCAAAAAAATGTAATTGAAAAAATGAGATATTATGGGATTATTTCGCCTTGCCGCCGGCTAATAATTGTGCACGAAAAGTTCACGTGAAGCTTGAGAGGAGTAAGTAAAATCATATTGACCTTAATATCATATTATATTTTGACCAATAAGTTAAATTTGTAGCTATGCAAGGAACGGATGGAAAATGAGAATTATAATCGCACAAATTTAATTATAGAATAAACTAATATAAGTTTGGCATATCCTTTTAGGATTGTGCTTTTTCCACCCCCTTTTGATTCACGCTTCGTTTGGCACGGTTTTGGAAATGGGTCTTGTGAAATTGCAAAAGTCTTTAGCCTAAAGAGCCTTGAGGAAATACAAATTACATTTGGTAAAAAATCCTTTTATAAAATAACTTTGAGTTAAGTAATGTTTGGTAAAAATAAAATTGCAAAGGGCTTTGGTGGCAATTTTTTGAAATCAAACCCTCCGTTGGACTTAGGGCATTGGCAAGCCGGATTGGTTGTTGTTAGCCGAGGTCGCATGACCTTGGGTGACCCTCGACAAGGGCCGCTTGGGGTTGCGCGACTCCTTGACGAGGGTTGCGCGATCTCAGGTGGCCATTTTTTACATGACCCCAAGTTACGAGGCCTTGGGTCACGCAACCTTGCAGGTTGGACTTGGTGTCATGATAACTCTATAAAAATAGAGTTATTTTACCTATTTTAGGCAACAATTAATGTAATATCTATGAGAAAATATTTGGATTTCCTTCTGATTATTTGAATTTTCCTTATTTATGCAGAATAATGATATATGGATAAGATAAGGAAAAAGATGGCAAAACTGAGGAATTTAAATCAAGCAGCAGCAGGAGATAGATATTAAATCAAAATCCCTCGATTTACTCCCCGATTTTGTGCGCAATTGCTTGGAGATAAGGATCTTGGATATATCCTATGAAGAGGAGAATAAAGAGAGAGAGAGAGAGAGAGAGAGAGAGAGAGAAGAAGAGCAGCTAGGTTTTAGAGAGTTTTTCTGTTAGATCGTTTTTCATTGTTCAAAGAGTTTTTCAAGTATTTTGAAGAGAAGACAAAAGTGGTGACAGAATTCTTGTTCTTTGATTCAAGATGCTGAGTTTAATTTATATTTATATTTCTTCATCTACTATGTTCTAATTTTCTTTTGTTAGGCTACGATGTAGCCTAACCATGATGATGTGAATTTCATGATTTTTATGTTTTATAATTGATTTCCTTCATGTGAGTTATATATTATTGTGCTTAATGCTTTTGAGTGACTGGCCACCACTTGAATGATCGATGTGCATGTTTGAGACCGAGAAGTGATGATATGCAATTGCTCATTATAATATATAACCATGAATTAAACGTGAATAGAGATATACCGCGTTATTTGTGTAGCTTTCGGTGATAAGGTGATCCAAAAGACTCATTGTAAGCCGGGAATATTCATAGTTTTTAATGCACTTATGTTTATTTTAATTCACATAGAGATATAGTGGATTAATAAACTGAGTAGGTTTGCTATACCTAGAGATAGGATAGTAAATAAGTTAGGAAATTCCGCTATCACATGTTTGATATCGTTCTTGTATTCACAACAATATGAAATTCATATCTAGTGGTTGTGGTGAAATCGGATGCTCTAACATATTTATCTGATCGATTTATTGCATTTAGTTTACAAATTTTATTTTTAATTTATTCTCAATTATATTTTGATCTGTTAGATAAATTTTAGAATTAATCTATTTTAGTAGTTAATTAGTTTATTAATCATCGATCTCCGTGGGACGATACTTTTTCTCATCATTATATTACTTGTTCGACACGTTCACTTGCGTTTAGAATTTTATGAACAAGTTTTTGGCGCCGTTGCCGGGGATCGTTTGTTTAATACTAATTAATATTGATACTAGATAATTCTAAGTTTAATCTAGCTTTTGTTTTGTTTTATTTTTCAGGGTGTATATCGGTTTATGACACGTAGCCAACAAGGGAAACTTGTTGAGCTTGATCCAGAAATCGAGCGTACATTCAAAAGGCGACTGAGAGAACAGAGAAATCACGCTAAGATGGCAGATGGTGAGAATGAAAATCCACATAGACTCTTAAGAGATTATGCTGCGCCAACAGTTCAAGGCACCACATCAAGTATCGAAGACCCGCAATGCAAGCAAACAACTTTGAGATCAAGCCGTCACTCATTCAGATGCTTCAACAATCGTGCAATTTAGTGGGCTACCAAGCGATGATCCAAACGCTCACATCGATGCTTTTCTTGAAATCTGCGACACCATTAAATATAATGTAGTTACAGATGATGCTATTAGATTGAGATTATTTCCATTCTCTCTTAGAGACAAAGCTAAAAGTTGGCTTTCTTCTCTTCCCTGCAGGATCAATCACTACATGGAATGATATGGCTCAGAAATTTCTTGGTAAGTTCTTTCCACCCGCAAAGTCTGCGAAGATGCGTAACGATATTGCTAATTTTATGCAGATGGACAATGAATCATTATATGAAGCATGGGAAAGATTCAAAGAATTTCTTAGGAGATGCCCACATCATGGACTACCCGTATGGATGCAGGTACAAACTTTTATAATGGCTCTAGTACAAATCTTCGTTCTATGATTGATGCAGCTGCAGGAGGAACTCTAAATAATAAAACACCAGAAGAAGCCTACAATTTATTAGAAGAGATGGCATCAAATAGTTATCAGTGGCCTACTGAGAGACTACCAATGCGAAAAGTTAGCGGAGTTCACGAAGTGGATGCTTTGGCTGCAATTGCTGCACAATTTGAAACACTCAACAAAAAGCTTGATAATATGAGTGTTTCGGTCATGAAAATTCAGAATTTAACATGTGATTTCTGTGGTGGAGGACATGTTAGCACAGCGTGTCAGGTAGGTAATACTTTTAAACAATCTAGTGAAAATTCTAACTTTGTTGGGAATTTTAACAGGTCACAGAATAATCCCTACTCCAACACGTACAATCCGGGATGGCGCAATCATCCAAATTTTTCATGGAATAATCAGAATGTGACGAGACCACCGGGATTCAAACAATCGAAGAGACAAAGTCAAATTTGGAAGATATAGTCACCAAACTTGCTAATACAACTCATGACTTCATCAAAAGCACGGATGTGAAATTTCAAAACCAAGAGGCTTCAATCAGAAATTTGGAGATGCAAGTGGGTCAGTTAGCAAGCATGATGTCAGGGAGACAACAAGGTTTTTTGCCGAGTAACACAGAGAAAAATCCAATTGAAAACATAAAGGCTATTACCTGAGAAGTGGTAAACAAGTGGGAGAAGAAGAGATTGTCAGAGACAAGAAAGATGTGATCAATAAACAATCAAAGGAGACAAGCAAGAGTAAACTTTTTCCAGATAATCCCAAGCCATATGTGCCGCCAATTCCATTCCCTCGGCGACTCCAAAGAAGACACAAAATAGATAAGCAATTTTCTAAATTTCTTGATGTATTTAAAAATTGCACATTAACATTCCTTTTGCAGATGCTTTAGCGCAAATGCCTAGTTATGCAAAATTTTTGAAGGAGATTTTGGCAAACAAAAGGAAGCTGGAGGATTATGAAACCGTGAAGTTAAATGAGGAGTGTTCAGCCATCCTACAAAACAAATTGCCTCCGAAATTAAAAGATCCAGGGAGTTTTACTATTCCTTGCACTATTGGGCATTCTTACTTTGAAAAAGCATTATGTGATTTAGGTGCAAGTATTAATTTGATGCCTTATTCAATTTTTAAGAAATTAGGATTGGGCGAGGTAAAAGCAACCACAGTGTCACTTCAACTGGCTGATTGATCAATTAAATATCCGAGAGGTATTGTAGAAGATGTTTTGGTAAAAGTTGACAAATTTATTTTTCCTGCAGATTTCATAGTTCTTGACATGGAGGAAGATTTTGAGGTACCACTTATCTTAGGTCGACCTTTTCTAGCAATAGGAAGAGCTCTTATTGATGTGCAACAAGGGAAGTTGATCCTTAGAGTTCAAGATGATCTTGTTTCATTTAATGTTTTTAAAGCAATGAAATATCCATATGATGATAATTCTTGTTTTAGAATTGAGACAGTTAACAAGTTGGCGAATAATGTTTTTCAGGAAAATATTTTTAAAGATCCACTTGAAGCATGTCTGATTCAACCAAGGGACAAAGATATTCAGAATGAGGAGATAAAGGAGTACGCAAATTTTATGGAGGCAATTCCACCATATTCAAGGCAAAAGGCAATTAAATTTGAGGAGTTGGGACAACGAATTACAAAGCCTAAACCATCAATTGAAGAGCCTCCAATTCTTGAACTCAAACCCTTACCTTCTCATTTGAAATATGCTTATTTAGATGGAGTTTCTTCTTTACCGGTAATTATATCTTCTTCTTTGACAGATTTGATGGAGGAACAATATAAACCCACTATCCAACCTCGGAGGCGTTTGAAC
This sequence comes from Eucalyptus marginata, assembly GCA_014182565.1. NCBI lineage: Eukaryota > Viridiplantae > Streptophyta > Magnoliopsida > Myrtales > Myrtaceae > Eucalyptus > Eucalyptus marginata. The sequence continues at coordinate 40,272,726 of CM024595.1, read as the reverse complement.
CTAAAGATGCAAGAAGTAGTGAACGGTCAACGTTTGAAGCCCTACTTTGAAGGTGGTTACAACAAGCAGAAGACCACCTTTGAACTTCATCCTCCAGATTAGCGACATCTGAGATAGTTTGGCTGAAAACTATAAAGCAAGCGCTTCTTGGGAGGCAACCCAAGCATTTTAATTATGTTTTTTTTTATTGTTAATTTTATTATGTTTTGCAAAAAAAAAAAAAAAAAAAAAAAGCTTAACTTTTCTCTGTTTTATCCAGTTATTATTATTATTTTTTAGGGATCATCTTTCAAGAGTTTAATCATCAAGGTCATCTATGAAGTTATCTTACAACCGGGGAGTTTTCTTCTTCCTATTTCTATTATTCGCATTGAGGACACTGCTTCATTCAAGTTTGGGGGGAAGACAAAATTTTTGGCTAAATTTTTTTTATCATGATTACATTCCTGGTTGTGAATTTTTGCGATTCTTAGGAAAATTTAAATTTTATTTAAATTTGCAATTGATGTGTGAGTTAATCTTAATTCTGATTGTATTGATCCACTTACCGAGCACTAAAAGTCCTTAATTTTTGAATTGTATGTAAATTTAGAGAACATTCATGTGAAGTATGTGATTTTCTTAAATTTCACCCAAATCTTAGAATTTGTTTGATTTTCTCTTGAGGCGAAATCCTAAGCTAAATCTAACTGAGAAAATGATTTAGGCAATTTTTGGATCGATTGAGCCTTTCAAGCTAACCCTGTTTATTTATCCCTAGTCACCCCTTTGAGCGTTAATTATTACCCAATTTTTCATTGGCACCCATATATGTTTAGCCTAGCCGTTATCAAATTATATCATTGTCCCATGCCCTATGAACACGTTGATTTTCTTTTGGGATAAAAAAATTATTTGAGCTTGATAGAAATTTGGGAGGAAGGATGGAGTATGAAAAAAAAAAAAAGCAAAAAAAAAAAAAAAAAAACAAGTGATTGCTTTTATGGTTCCCTATCCAACTTTCAATTGAGTGAGCCTTTTGGATACTCAATGGGTTGGAAATTTTCATGTTATATTAGGAGGGACTTTGGGAGAAACTCCACCATAAAGCAATTCAAAAAAAGAGAAAAGAGAAAAGAAAAAGGAGAAGAAAAAAAAAAGGAATGATAATATATGGTGGCAGAAAAATTATTTTGAAGGAGTGAAATTGGACAATGACATTCGCTCTAATTAGATCCTAGAAATCAACGTGTTGATGGGTGATTTGAACTTAAAATTCCCATTATCTCACCTTTAGCCCAGCCTTACATTACAACCCGAGAAAAGTCCTATTGATTTTTGGTTGGATAATTAGCTTACATTAGTGGAGAGAGGAATGCAAAGCAAACCTATGAGATTTGGTCATAATTTTTTAGAATTTTTTAGAGGTTACATGTCAATGTGAATTTATCTGAATTGCATATAATTCGAAAAAGATGATGACTCACACACACACACTTGGATCGCATAGTTAGAATTGGTTTTAACTTATAAATCAATTTCAATGTTTAGATGAAATTTGTGTTTTTCTTTGAATTGTGAATTTGAGCAATTATGGAAAGATGTCATGGAGGAGGTTGTTAGCTTGAGTATGTGTTATGTCTTGATTTCGCTCGAGGACTAGCAAAAGGTTAAGTTTGGGGTTTGATAACTCTATAAAAATAGAGTTATTTTACCTATTTTAGGCAACAATTAATGTAATATCTATGAGAAAATATTTGGATTTCCTTCTGATTATTTGAATTTTCCTTATTTATGCAGAATAATGATATATGGATAAGATAAGGAAAAAGATGGCAAAACGAGGAATTTAAATCAAGCAGAATAGGAGATAGATATCAAATCAAAATCCTCGATTTACTCCCTGATTTTGTGCGCAATTGCTTGGAGATAAGGATCTTGGATATATCCTATGAAGAGGAGAATAAAAAGAGAGAGAGAGAGAGAGAGAGAGAGAGAGAGAAGAGCAGCTAGGTTTTAGAGAGTTTTTCTGTTAGATCGTTTTTCATTGTTCAAAGAGTTTTTCAAGTATTTTGAAGAGAAGACAAAAGTGGTGACAGAATTCTTGTTCTTTGATTCAAGATGCTGAGTTTAATTTATATTTATATTTCTTCATCTACTATGTTCTAATTTTCTTTTGTTAGGGCTACGATGTAGCCTAACCATGATGATGTGAATTTCATGATTTTTATGTTTTATAATTGATTTCATTCATGTGAGTTATATATTATTGTGCTTAATGCTTTTGAGTGGACTGGCCACTACTTGAATGATCGATGTGCATGTTTGAGACGAGAAGTGATGATATGCAATTGCTCATTACAATATATAACCATGAATTAAACGTGGATAGAGATATACCGCGTTATTTGTGTAGCTTTCGGTGATAAGGTGATGCAAAAGACTCATTGTAAGCCGGGAATATTCATAGTTTTTAATGCACTTATGTTTATTTTAATTCACATAGAGATATAGTGGATTAATAAACTGAGTAGGTTTGCTATACCTAGAGATAGGATAGTAAATAAGTTAGGAAATTTCGCTATCACATGTTTGATATCGTTTTTGTATTCACAACAATCTGAAATTCATATCTAGTGGTTATGGTGAAATCGGATGCTCTAACATATTTATCTCGATCGATTTACTGCATTTAGTTTACAAATTTTATTTTTAATTTATTCTCAATTATATTTTGATCTGTTAGATAAATTTTAGAATTAATCTATTTTAGTAGTTAATTAGTTTATTAATCATCGATCTCCGTGGGACGATACTTTTTCTCATCATTATATTACTTGTTCGACACGTTCACTTGCGTTTAGAATTTTATGAACACGTCACTTTGGTCAACCTTGCACAAAGAAGATGAACAATAGCAACAATGGGGCAAAATCGAAAAACTGAAGAATTGGTGAGGATAATTTTGGGGGAAAATATCATTTAACCCTTATTTTAGCATTCTATAAATGTTGAAAACTCAAGGTAGGTCCTCACCTGCCTACCTTGAGCTTTAAACCTTCCCAATACTAGCATTTGGTCTAAAGCCTATTCGGAATAGTTGGCAAACACCCCGAATTTTCCCTAAGAGCTTTCAAAATACTAAATCAAATGCACCATTAGATACTCCATATTTTTATGTTTTGATCATACTATCCGTTGTGTGGCCCACAACTTCTATTCCAACTTTTCAAAAATGGTTCCTTGTTTTGTATCGTCGACTCTTCTTATTTTATTTATTAATTTTTTCCTTTCCTTGTGATTCCACTCTCCTTCTTCTTTCTAATTCTTAGCTCTTGTAGGATCGTTCTCGTCTCTCCATTCTCTCTCGCAGCCCATTCTTTCTTTCTCTCCATTACTTATGATGCCAACCTTATTGGGCTCACCGATAACCTTCCCAATGAGGTACTTTTTGCCGTCACATGTAGTCTCTTCTTGCACTCTGGAAGGAAATATTGAGAAGCACAGCCTGTCTCTTTTCCCTTTTCTAGATTTTCTCTCTTCTTGCATTTGTGAGTGTAGAGAAAGAATAGGTGTCTCCACCATGTATATAAAAGTCTAGGGCAATAAGTGAGTTGGGTGGTTTTAGATAATATGAAGCGGAATTCGAATTAGTGCTTTAATTTGACTGCGGTTATTAGATTGCAGTGTTCGAGCATTGAGATAAAAATTGTGTTTTCATAGATTAATTTCTCGGAACACATTGCTACAATGCCGCATCCATTATTTCATTTGTGTTGCAATTGTTGCTTTTAGCCATAGACTGCAATTGTGTGTAGAGTTGAACTTCTAGTCAATTTTTAACAATTTCGTAATCGTGCATTTGTTAGGATTTGTCATTTTTATACTTTTCTAACCCATTGTTTCACCCATTCTTGCTTTGTTGGTAATTGACAGCCTAAGGTGGTTGGTCGCTGACATGGAGGATGACCTTTACGTGGGACTTGTAAGGGTTGTCAATGTGTTTTTACCTTGTATGTGCATTCATTCTTATTAATGTGAATGCAAGCCAACGGCGGGATATGATGGGATTGTAAATCTGAAATTTAGAGAAGCAATGTACCGGCTTGGGTCTTGAATTGAGAATTTCGTTTGAACGTGGGGTCCGCGAAAAATTATGGACAACAAAAAGAGAGAGAGAGAGAGAGAAGAATGGAAGTGGGACGCGCAGGGAAAGGAGAGAAAAGAAAGAAAATAAAATAATTACCTCACATTTGACCAAACGAAAAAGGAAAAAGTTTTATAGAATTGTGACAGAAATAGTGAATTGTATAAAGGAACATTATTGGAAAAAGGGAAAATTCCAAAGAGGGACTTGAAGTATCATCTTTTTCTCAAATAAGGACTCAAAGTGGATTTTGTTTCAAATAAGGACATGAAGTAATTTTAGTTGTTTCAAATAAAGACCAGAAGTGGTTTTGGTTGTTTCAAATAAGGACCCAACCTCGCCAGTCGCTCGCTATATAAATTTTCCGACCAATCAAGGGTATTTTCGTCATTTGGCATTCCCCCCCCTTTTTCTTCCTTTTTTTCTTACCCTTTTTTTTTTTTTTTCTTATGATTCTTCTTCTTTCTCTTCGCTGGTCACCCGGCCTCGCCGGCCGTGGGCAAGGCCACCCTCTCCAGATCGGTCTCACCTAGGGCCACGGGGGTCACCTTGCCTAGGCGAGGCCGTCCCTTGCTTGTGGCTAGCGTGGGTGCCCTCGCTGGCGAGGGCGATCTTCGCCTAGCCCTCTGTGGGCATTGGCGGTGGTGGCTGGCCACTAGCGAAGAGGAAGAAGAAGAACCAGAAAAAAAAAAAAAGAAAAAAAGGAAGGAAAAAGGGGAAAAAATGACAAATCACGAAAATACCCTTGATTGTCGGAAAGTTAGGTCCTTATTTGCAATGGACATAATCACTTCAGGCCCTTATTTGAAACAAACATAACTATTTCAGGTCCTCATTTGAAACAACATCCACTTTAGACTCTTATTTGAGAAAGTAATGGCACTTTAGGTCCTTATTTGGGCGAAGTCACCTTGCCCGTGGCCTAAGAAGCATGGACACTCTTCGGAAACCTTCGTGTCGTGTCCAACATGCTCCGACACATTCCGACACATGGTCAACGAGTGTCGGGAAATCCGACATGTGGTCAACTCTTCCCGACACGCGAGTCCAAAATTCCGACACGCGATTCCGACACGCACAAGGTCAATTTTAAAAAATTTCAATACTTGAGGGGTCAAAATATAAATATATCAAAAAATAATAAAAATAACAAAAATAAAGGGGAAATAAGAAAATTCTTACTCTCAAGTTTCTCACTTATAAGTTTTGACATTTCTATGAGTGACGATGGAACGCCCCTCTTCTCGCCGGTGTTGCTTCGCCGCCCCTGCAGACTTAAAGTTGTGATTTTTTAATTTTTTTTTGCTTTTTTCCACCTCTCGCAAGCGTCGCCTGTGAGTTATCTCTTTTGGTATGTCATTAGCTTGTAAGTTATCTCTTACATTTTCCATGGCGAATTTAGTTATTTCCTTTTCTTTTGGTCGATTTTTCTCGAACCTTGTTTTGCGAGAGGAGCTCCAAGCTAGTCTATATCATGAACTCCGAACTCGTCCGAGACTATAAGAAATCTCACTAATTTTTGACAAGTGTAAGAAAACATGACATGTTCCTTCAAATTTACTCTTTTGTTTTTGCAATTTTTGAATTTCTTATTCAATTTCTGTCAAATTAAAATAATGAATAATATTAACAAATGTTGAATTAATATTTTTAGTATAAATTACTTATATGCTCTTTTTATTATTTATTTTTGCATTTATATATAAAAATATATATTTAATATATAACATGTCGGAATGTGTCGGAATTCCCTATTTTTTGAGAAATAACGTGTCGGCGTGTCGTATCGTGTCGTGTCGTGTGTCCGTGTCGGTTCTACATAGCCCGTGGCTTAGTGGCTTGTGGGACAAAGATGAAGAAAAGGAAAAAGCAAAAAGCAAAAATTAATAAAAAAATCAAAAAAATAAATATTATTAAAATATATTCATGTTCGGCCGATCAAAATTGGTTAAATGCACCATATTAGTATAATTACAAATGAAAAAAAAAAAAAAATTAAGATTTTTTTGATAATTCTTCTACGCTTCTCTAGAAGTTGAGTCTATATTCCACTGCAACGAGTGTTGCGCTAAGTGCTTGTGCGTGCCATCCAACGGTGCGTCCGTGAATCACATCTTCTCGTAATTCGTCCGTCGTTTCTTTATTTTGACCTTGGAATGCTCGACTCCGATTTCGATCTCGATCTCGATCGTTTGAGGCGCTCGTAATGGATAGAATCGTCTTGATTGTTTTGCAGCGTATTTTAGTTTTTTTCTTTGTCCAGCAAATATAGCTAAGAATAATGTAATTTCACTTGTTCGCTGACGTGTGGTTTTTGGACAATTTTCGGGCTGGCGGAGAAAGATCGCTTCGTCGGGACCGTATGTACATACACCCCGCCACTGAAACTTATTTTCTCCCTTGAAAGTTTGAGAGAATTTTAACATATTCATACACACATATGTGAATATGCATGTGTTCATTCGATTCTTTTCGAGAATATATAATTTATATACTCGTATTTGGGATATCGTAGAATGCGCCGCCGCATGCAACTACTGATGTCGACGACGTCTCATCGGAAGCCGTGCCCGTTATTCTGCAGCAAGTGTTGCGCCAAGTGCTCCGGCGCGCCCTCCGGCGCATATGAGCACAGAGGAGTGCTCGTGCTACGATAATTGGAAGACGCGAGAAGGGAAAGCCCAAGTGCCCTTTAAGTATTTTATCCATTCGACCTGTTCAGTAATGGAGAAATATAATTTTTGGAGTTTTTTATATTTTCGAAAAAATGCAATCGAAAAAATTGAGATATTCTCGTGTTCTTTTGCTTCACTTCGAGCCAATAATTATGGGCGGAAAATTCACTCGAAACTCAACAAATTTTTAGTAAAATCATATTGACCTAAGGTTGTGTTTGTTTTTAGCAAAGTGTTTTCCAATAAAACCTTTTCTACAGTTTCTAGTATTCGAGACGTGGAAAATGAATACTTAAAGAATGCATTTTACTTTGAAATTACGAAAAATGATTTTCATTTTTGATAAAAGGGGATCATTTTAATGCAATGCATTTGTTTCACGAATAACAAGTAATTTAAAACACATTTTAAAAAAATAATAATTTATATCGTTCGTGAAGTTAAATGAATATAATTTTTTTCTTCACTCATGAAAATAATTAAATATAATTTTTTTTTGATGGATAAAAATATTTTTATAATTATTTAATTTTTATAAATATTTTTAAATTATTTATTTTTGCGAAATAACCACAACAACAACGATCTACGATGAACGCGCCACCTAGACCGTAGAGTCTACGCAACTATCGGCTAGAATCGATAGCCTCATCATTGGACAAGACCTCCCCGGCTAAATCTCGATCGTGGAGCCCCGACGATTTTCTCAGCCGCCGATCGCCATGTCATCGGAGGGTCCAGATATTGCCACGGAGTAAAAAAAAAATCAATTTTTTTTTTTTAAAATTGCAGTTGGGATGGGGAAGAGAGAGGAGATTCCCACGCGGCTTCTCGAGTCTTCCATCCCTCCCAATTAGTACTCAACTCTCCTCCCCTTCCGCTTCATTTATCGAACGCCTCATCGCAGAGCAGTCTCCAGCAATCTCTCTCTCTCTCTACGCGGGAGCTTCGGTCATCTTCCACGAAGATAGTTTTCCTTTTCGAGAAACCGCGTCGATGTCTTCCACTTCGAGTCGATCGTCGACCCTTCTTATCGAAGAAGATCTCATTGTTCAGCATTAGTATGTATTTATTACACCAAAACAGCGTATGCCTGCAATGACAAATGACTTAAACCAAGCCATTGACTCACCAGTACCTTCACCCGAGAAAGCTCCTCCATCAAATTCTTCAGCGACCTCTTCACCGATGATTCGCTAGAGTTCATCTCCTGTATTATTAGAAGAAACTAGAACTGAGCAGCCTCAACGTTCTGGACGTCACACTCGACCTCCTACGTGGACAAAAGATTATATATGTCCTACATTGGATAGTCTAGGTACGCAGTATCCAGTATCATCTTATGTTTCATTTAGTAGACTGTCATCAGAACATATGTGCCGCATTAGTAGAATTTCCGAAGAACAGGAACCGTCATCGTACTATGAAGCAGCGCATGATCCTAAATGGCAACATGCTATGGAAGCTGAACTCAAGGCTCTAAATGAGAATCACACTTGGGACATTGTTCCATTATCGGTAGGACAAAAACCTATTGGCTGCAAATGGGTTTATAAAATCAAATTTAAGGTAGATGGATCCATTGAGCGATACGAGACCTATTTAGTTGTGAAAGGGTTTACGCAACGGGAAGGCTTTGCTTATCATGAAACATTCTCTCCTATGGCCAAAGAGGTCACCTGCCGCTCTTTCTTATCCATTGTTGCTTTTCGCAATTGGCCTTTACATCAAATGGCTGTCAATAATGCTTTCTTACATGGAGATCTGGATGAATAGATTTACATGGAACTTCCAAAGGGATTACGCAGACAGGGGGAGTCTCGTGTGTGTCGTCTCCGCAAATCCCTGTATGGACTCAAATAGGCTTCTAGGCAATGGTATGTCAAGTTCACCTTTCGCTTTAACCAACACGGGTTTTTAGCATTCCGGACACGATTATGCCTTGTTTACATGGACTGAAGGTACTTCATCAATTTATCTTCTTATATATGTTGATGACATTCTTAACATGGGGAATAATGAACTGGCCATTGCAAAATTCAAAAGCTATATGCATTCCACTTTCCATATCAAAGACTTGGGATCTCCTTAAGTATTTTCTCGGCATTGAGATAGCCCGGTCTGATAGAGGAATATCTCTTAGTCAAAGGAAGTTCATTCTGGAAATAGTCTCTAAAGCAGGATTGTCAGGATGCAAACCGGCAGTTATACCGATTGAGCGAGAATGGAAAGTTAACGACACATGAGTATGATTCGAGCTCATCTTCTTCCATTGAGGATTTGCTACTTGAAGATCCATCAGTATATCAACGACTTGTTGGGAAATTGATTTATCTGACAATGACAAGACCAGATATATGCTATGTTGTGCAGATACTCAGTCAATTCATGCATAAGCCGAAGCAGTCTCACATGAATGTAGCCTTGAAAGTAGTAAAATACTTGAAGGGATGCCCAGGACTTCACATTTTTGTATCTGGAGATTGCGACATGAAAATGATGGTGTATTGTGATACGGATTATGCCACTTGTTCGATGACGAGAAGGTCCATCACTGGTTTTTGTATCAAATTTGGAAAATCTCTTATCTCGTGGAAAACAAAGAAGCAAGTCAACCGTATCTCTATCATCGCTGAATCGAATATCGAGCTATGGCAAAAACTATTTGTGAAATAATCTGGATATAAGGATTGCTTGCGGATCTTGGAGTACAAGTTGATGGACCCAGTAAGTTATGTTAGAAAAATCTTCTTAAGGCATTTTGAAGTCGACAAAACGTTTCCATCAGTCTAGTTTGAAGACTTGCAGACTCTATTGACAAAGTCTGAAGACCTCCAGACTCAAGTTTTGAAAGTCTACTCTCATGGACAATTTCCAAACCGACGAAGTTAAAAGTTCTATTCGGATAAATTCAAGCATGATTTTGATTCGTATGGTTAAGGAATATCTCACGACTGGGATTAACACTTCAAGATCTTTTATTCATATTCTAATAATCTAGATTCTCTAGATCCGCAAATTATACTTGGAAGGTTCTACTTATGGAAACCGAGATCCTGATTGTATGGGCGAGCAGGATTGATGGGCTATCGTCATTTTCCTTGAAGAGCTCGAGATCCCTCTAATTGATTCTGTCCAACGGGTTGATTGGAAGAACTTCTTTGGAAGGTGCCAACGGTATTGAAGGCATGAAGAAGTATATAAGGGAGACGCTTAAGTTGTTCAAGAGTGCCAGATAGAAGAATTTCAAAGTCCGAATCTCTTTGTTCTTTTGCGATCTTATTCTTCGAGCTATACTTGTAATCAAAAGAGAGACTGAATTTTGGTGAGACCTTGAGGAAGTGTAGTAGAGTCTCTACACTATGGAATCAAGGGCGTGAGACTGTAAATTCTCTTTTTGATTCTTAGTGAAATCCAGCTAGTGGGCTGTCCGTGCGGGAGAATGGACGTAGGCTTGGTCTAAGCCGAACCACTATAAACTTGGAGTCTTGATTCTCTATTCCTAATCCTTTTGCTTTACATTGCATCCTCATACGTCTATTATTGCTTTCAATCTCTTAGTGTATCATTAAGTAAAAAGTCTATATATTCTGTTACGATTTATAAAATCATCTTAATCACCTATTCACCCCCTCTAGGTGCTCGTACTAGTTCTATCAAGTTATTCTGTGACAACGATGTCGCACTCAAGCTAGCAGCCAATCCAGTGTTTCATGAGAGGACTAAGCATATAGAAGTCGATTGTCATTTCACTCGAGACAAGATTCGAGAAGGGATCATTACAACGAGAGGAATAGGAACCGTAGAGCAACCGAAAACATTTTTACCAAACCATTATGCGAAAGACAACATGCATACCTTTTGAGCAAGCTTGGTGTCCTTCGATATATATAGGCCACCAGCTTGAGAGGGAGTGTTGGAAATATGAATTGATAACTTAGGAAATACTGACCCCGAGTATCAATGATTGATTCATTTAATTGATAATTGACTCGGTAAAATAGGAATTAGAATCAATGTATATTTTTCATTTATTTCTTTACTGTTTTACACTTTACCCTTGTATTACAAATAGTGTAATGATCGTGTACAAGAAATATACACAGAAATACAAAGCTCCTTTTTCCTCTCCATTTTTGTCATATAATTACAAATTTAAGATTTTTAGTGTCACAAAAAAAAGTATAGAATAAATTTACCACAGTAGACATAATTAAGAATGTTTGCTGGCTTTTGCCTTTTTATGTCCATGTGAAACAGCTAAGGTTTATATTATGTGTATAATTAATCAAATTTGCCAATTCCACACTCTTTCAAATTGAAGTATTAATCTGGTCCTCCACTTATGGAAATAAATCAGCTATTCGCCAGTTGGCCTCTGTAAGGATGTCTACAAGGGACTGGCAGAATTACCACGTAATTCCGAGTCAAGAGATGGCAATTGCTTGGCATACTCCTATTTAAGAGGATCCCCTTTTTCCGGTGGCAAACGTGTGTAATTCAAGCCTTTCATAGTTCTATTAAGATTAAGATTGTCATCGGACATGGGTTTACTATGGCTCGTTTGTCGTTGCTCCAGATTTCTTTGCTCTTCTTTCTCGTCGCCTCGACGTGCTTCGTTGAGGTTTCGCTGGTGAGTTTCGCTGGGTAGTGGAGGGATCGTGTCATTTGAGCCCGTTTTCTCATTTTCTGGATAAAGATTATGACTTTTTTTTTGTCTTTGTCAAGCAAATATAGCTGAAAATAATGTAATTTCGCATGTTTGAATTTTCAGGCCGGGGAGAGGGATCGCTTCGTCCGGAACGTACGTACTTACGCCCTTCCGCTGATACTTATTTTTTCCGTTGAAAGTCCGAGAGAATTTTAACGGATGTAAACATGAATTTCCATGTGCTCATTCGATTCTTTTCGAGGATATATAATTTAAATACTCATGTTTGGGGTTATTGCAGAATGCTCCGCCGCGTGCGACTACCGATGCTCGGCCACGTCTCACCGGAAGCCATGCCTGTTCTTCTGCAATAAGTGTTGCGCCAAGTGCTTGTGCGTGCCCTCCGGCACAGACGGACACAAGGAGGAGTGCCCATGCTACAACAATTGGAAGACGAAGGAAGGAAAACCCAAGTGCCCTTGAAATATTTTTTTTCAATCGGGTTATGCAATAATGGAGAAATATATTTATTTTCCATTTTAACAAAATCTGTAATAAAAAAATGTAATTGAAAAAAATGAGATATTATGGGATTATTTCGCCTTGCCGCCGGCTAATAATTGTGCACGAAAAGTTCACGTGAAGCTTGAGAGGAGTAAGTAAAATCATATTGACCTTAATATCATATTATATTTTGACCAATAAGTTAAATTTGTAGCTATGCAAGGAACGGATGGAAAATGAGAATTATAATCGCACAAATTTAATTATAGAATAAACTAATATAAGTTTGGCATATCCTTTTAGGATTGTGCTTTTTCCACCCCTTTTGATTCACGCTTCGTTTGGTACGGTTTTGGAAATGGGTCTTGTGAAATTGCAAAAGTCTTTAGCCTAAAGAGCCTTGAGGAAATACAAATTACATTTGGTAAAAGATCCTTTTATAAAACAACTTTGAGTTAAGTAATGTTTGGTAAAAATAAAATTGCAAAGGGCTTTGGTTGCAATTTTTTTGAAATCAAACCTCCGTTGGACTTAGGGCATTGGCAAGCTGGATCTCGTTGTTGTTAGCCGAGGTCGCCCAACCTTGGGGACCCTCGACAAGGGCCGCAGGGTCGCGCGACTCCTTGACGAGGGTCGCGCGATCTCGGTGGCCATTTTTACATGACCCCAAGTTACGAGGCCTTGGGTCACGCAACCTCGCAGGTTGGACTTGGCGTCACTTGGTCAACCTTGCACAAAGAAGATGAACGATAGAACAATGGGGCAAAATCGAAAAACTGAAGAATTGGTGAGGATAATTTTGGGGGAAAAATATCATTTAACCCTTATTTTAGCATTCTATAAATGTTGAAAACTCAAGGTAGGTCCTCACCGCCTACCTTCAGCTTTCAACCTTCCCAATACTAGCATTTGGTCTAAAGCCTATTTGGAATAGTTGGTAAACACCCCGAATTTTCCCTGAGAGTTTTCAAAATACTAAATCAAATGCACCATTAGATACTCCATATTTTTGTGTTTTGATCATACTATCCGTCGTTGTGTGGCCCACAACTTCTATTCCAACTTTTCAAAAGTGGTTCCTTGTTTTGTATTGTCAACTCTTCTTATTTTATTTATTAGTTTTTTCCTTTCCTTGTGGATTCCACTCTCCTTCTTCTTTCTAATTCTTAGCTCTTGCGGGATTGTCCTCGTCTCTCCATTCTCTCTCGCAGCCCATTCTTTCTTTCTCTCCATTACTTATGATGCCAACCTTATCATCCTCCACACTTTCGCTGGCGCTAGCATTGGGCTCACCGATACCCTTCCCAACGAGGTACTTTTTGCCGTCACATGTAGTCTCTTCTTGCACTCTGGAAGGAAATATTGAGAAGCACAGCCTCTGTCTCTTTTCCCGTTTCTAGATTTTCTCTCTTCTTGCATTTGTGAGTGTAGAGAAAGAATAGGTGTCTCCACCATGTATATAAAAGTCTAGGGCAATAAGTGAGTTGGGTGGTTTTAGATAATATGAAGCGGAATTCGAATTAGTACTTTAATTTGACTGCGGTTATTAGATTGCAGTGTTCGAGCATTGAGATAAAAATTGTGTTTTCATAGATTAATTTCTCGGAACACATTGCTACAATGCTGCATCCATTATTTCATTTGTGTTGCAATTGTTGCTTTTAGCCATAGATTGCAATTGTGTGTAGAGTTGAACTTCTAGTCAATTTTTAACAATTTCGTAATCGTGCATTTGTTAGGATTTGTCATTTTTATACTTTTCTAACCCATTGTTTCACCCATTCTTGCTTTGTTGGTAATTGACAGCCTAAGGTGGTTGGTCGCTGACATGGAGGATGACCTTTACGTGGGACTTGTAAGGGTTGTCAATGTGTTTTTAGCTCGTATGTGCATTCATTCTTATTAATGTGAATGCAAGCCAACGGCGGGATTTGATGGGATTGTAAATCTGAAATTTAGAGAAGCAATGTACCAGCTTGGGCCTTGAATTGAGAATTTCGTTTGAACGTGGGGTCCGCGAAAAAATTATGGACAACCAAAAAAAAAAGAGAGAGAGAGAAGAATGGAAGTGGGACCCGCAGGGAAAGGAGAGAAAAGAAAGAAAATAAAATAATTACCTCACATTTGACCAAACGAAAAAGGAAAAAGTTTTATAGAATTGTAATAGAAATAGTGAATTGTATAAAGGAACATTATTGGAAAAAGGGAAAATTCCAAAGAGGGACTTGAAGTACCATCTTTTTCTCAAATAAGGGACCCAAAGTGAACTTTGTTTTCAAATAAGGACGCGAAGTAATTTTCGTTGTTTCAAATAAAGGCTCGAAGTGGTTTTGGTTGTTTCAAATAAGGACCCAACCTCGCCAGTCGCTCGCTGTATAAATTTTTCGACCAATCAAGGGTATTTTCGTCATTTGGCATTCCCCTCCCCCTCCCCCGCTTTCTTCCTTTTTTTCTTAACCTTTTTTTTTTTTTTCCTTCGATTCTTCTTCTTTCTCTTCGCTGGTCACCTAGCCCTCGCTGGCCGTGGGCAAGGCCACCCTCTCCAGATCGGTCTCACCTAGGGCCGCGAGGGTCACCTTGCCTAGGCAAGGCCGTCCCTCGCCCGTGGCCAGCGTGGGTGGCCCTCGCTGGCGAGGGCGACCGTTGCCTAGCCCTTTGTGGGCATTGCCGGTGGCTGGCCGGCCACCGGGCGAAGAGGAAGAAGAAGAACCAAAAAAAAAAAAAAAAGGAAGGAAAAAGGGGAAAAATGACAAATCACGAGAATACCCTTGACCATCGGAAAGTTAAGTCCTTATTTGCAATTGACATAACCACTTCAGGCCCTTATTTGAAACAAACATAACTACTTCAGGTCCTCATTTGAAACAACATCCATTTTAGACTCTTATTTGAGAAAGTAATGACACTTTAGGTCCGTATTTAAAACAAGATCCATTTCAGGTCCTTATTTGAGAAAAAGATAGCACTTTAGGTCCTTTTTAGAATTTTCCCTTGGAAAAATACAAATGTAAGGAAGTGTCTAGGGCGAAACATGAGTAGAAATAGCGCGGACTCTTTACATTAGCTATCGAATTCACGAGGCGAGGGCGGGGGCTTGTTTTAACTGCTCCGTAGAATTAAGCGGACTTTATAGAATTAACAGGTTAAATTTGATGGGCTTATCATATGACAAGACCTCACCCACTTAAATCAATTTAGATAAATGTAATTGTGCGTGAATGCAATTTCGCATGCTTGTGAGTCGTGACCACTTACCAGTGTTTTAGACAATTTTAAGGCTGGCGGAGAAGGATCGCTTCATCCGGACCGTCCCTAATAGAGCCCTCTCCGTTGGAAGTCCGAGAGAAATTGAAGAGATATATCTGAAATTGCATATCTTCATTTGATTCTATTCTAGAATATCTAATTGAAATATTCGTGCCTAGTGACGTCTCACCGGAAAAATTACAATATTAAACCTATTGTAATTGTATTAATTCAGTTCGATCAGTCAATTTTGACCGGTCCGCGCTGACGTGAATGCGGGCTCACGCCCGACATGGACGCCGTCCGGCTAACGCCAACGTGGACATATTTTAATTGTATCTCATTTTTTTCAAATTTTTAATTAATTTTTTACCTTTTTTTTTTGCTTTTCTTCCTACTTTTCTTCCTCCTCCTTCCTCCATAGTCATTGGCCATTGGGCGAGGTCATGGCTGTCTTTGCCTATGGCCTTCAAGCCCTTGTCGAAACTCGAAGGCAACTGGCCTTGCCAAGATTTGGGCGAAGTCACCTCGCTCGTGGCTTAGTGGCTTGTGGGATAAAGATGAAGAAAAGGAAAAAGCAAAAAGCAAAAATTAATAAAAAATCAAAAAATAAATATTATTAAAATATATTCATGTTCGGCCGATCAAAATTGGTTAAATGCACCATATTAGTATAATTACAAATGAAAAAGAAAAAAACATTTAAGATTTTTTTGATAATTCTTCTACGCTTCTCTAGAAGTTGAGTCTATATTCCACTGCAACGAGTGTTGCGCTAAGTGCATGTGCGTGCCATCCAACGGTGCGTCCGTGAATCACATCTTCTCGTAATTCGTCCGTCGTTTCTTTATTTTGACCTTGGAATGCTCGACTCCGATTTCGATCTCGATCTCGATCGTTTGAGGCGCTCGTAATGGATAGAATCGTCTTGATTGTTTTGCAGCGTATTTTAGTTGTTTCTTTGTCCAGCAAATATAGCTAAGAATAATGTAATTTCACTTGTTCGCTGACGTGTGGTTTTTGGACAATTTTCGGGCTGGCGGAGAAAGATCGCTTCGTCGGGACCGTATGTACATACACCCCGCCACTGAAACTTATTTTCTCCCTTGAAAGTTTGAGAGAATTTTAACATATTCATACACACATATGTCAATATGCATGTGTTCATTCGATTCTTTTCCAGAATATATAATTTAAATACTCGTATTTGGGATATCGTAGAATGCGCCGCCGCATGCAACTACTGATGTCGACGACGTCTCATCGGAAGCCGTGCCCGTTATTCTGCAGCAAGTGTTGCGTCAAGTGCTCCGGCGCGCCCTCCGGCGCATATGAGCACAGAGGAGTGCTCGTGCTACGATAATTGGAAGACACGAGAAGGGAAAACCCAAGTGCCCTTTAAGTATTTTATCCATTCGACCTGTTCAGTAATGGAGAAATATAATTTTTGAGTTTTTTATATTTTCGAAAAAATGCAATCGAAAAATTGAGATATTCTCGTGTTCTTTTGCTTCACTTCGAGCCAATAATTATGGGCGGAAAATTCACTCGAAACTCAACAAATTTTTAGTGAAATCATATTGACCTAAGGTTGTGTTTGTTTTTAGCAAAGTGTTTTCCAATAAAACCTTTTCTACAGTTTCTAGTATTCGAGACGTGGAAAATGAATACTTAAAGAATGCATTTTACTTTGAAATTACGAAAAATGATTTTCATTTTTGATAAAAGGGGATCATTTTAATGCAATGCATTTGTTTCACGAATAACAAGTAATTTAAAACACATTTTTAAAAAAATAATAATTTATATCGTTCGTGAAGTTAAATGAATATAATTTTTCTTCACTCATGAAAATAATTAAATATAATTTTTTTGATGGATAAAAATATTTTTATAATTATTTAATTTTTATAAATATTTTTAAATTATTTATTTTTGCGAAATAACCACAACAACAACGATCTACGATGAACGCGCGACCCAGACCGTAGAGTCTACGCAACTATCGGCTAGAATCTGATAGCCTCATCATTGGACAAGACCTCCCCCGGCTAAATCTCGATCGTGGAGCCCCGACGATTTTCTCGGCCCGCCGATCGCCATGTCATCGGAGGGTCCAGATACCGCCACGGAGTAAAAAAAAAAAATCAATTTTTTTTTAAAATTGCAGTTGGGATGGGGAAGAGAGAGGAGATTCCCACGCGGCTTCTCGAGTCTTCCATCCCTCCCAATTAGTACTCAACTCTCCTCCCCTTCCGCTTCATTCATCGAACGCCTCGTCGCGGAGCAGTCTCCAGCAATCTCTCTCTCTCTCTACGCGGGAGCTTCAGTCATCTTCCACGAAGATAGTTTTCCTTTTCGAGAAACTGCGTCGATGTCTTCCACTTCAGAGTCAGATCGTCGACCCTTCTTATCAGAAGAAGATCTCATTGTTCAGCATTAGTATGTATTTATTACACCAAAACAGCGTATGCCTGCAATGACAAATGACTCAAACCAAGCCATTGACTCACCAGTACCTTCACCCGAGAAAGCTCCTCCATCAAATTCTTCAGCGACCTCTTCACCGATGATTCGCTAGAGTTCATCTCCTGTATTATTAGAAGAAACTAGGCGAGCAGCCTCGACGTTCTGGACGTCACACTCGACCTCCTACGTGGACAAAAGATTATATATGTCCTACATTGGATAGTCTAGGTACGCAGTATCCAGTATCATCTTATGTTTCATTTAGTAGACTGTCATCAGAACATATGTGCCGCATTAGTAGAATTTCCGAAGAACAGGGAACCGTCATCGTACTATGAAGCGGCGCATGATCCTAAATGGCAACATGCTATGGAAGCTGAACTCAAGGCTCTAAATGAGAATCACACTTGGGACATTGTTCCATTATCGGCAGGACAAAAACCTATTGGCTGCAAATGGGTTTATAAAATCAAATTTAAGACATATGGATCCATTGAGCGATACGAGACCTATTTAGTTGTGAAAGGGTTTACGCAACGGGAAGGCTTTGATTATCATGAAACATTCTCTCCTATGGCCAAAGAGGTCACTGCTCGCTCTTTCTTATCCATTGTTGCTTTTCGCAATTGGCCTTTACATCAAATGGCTGTCAATAATGCTTTCTTACATGGAGATCTGGATGAAGAGATTTACATGGAACTTCCACAGGGATTACGCAGACAGGGGGAGTCTCGTGTGTGTCGTCTCCGCAAATCCCTGTATGGACTCAAACAGGCTTCTAGGCAATGGTATGCCAAGTTCACTGTTGCTTTAACCAACACAGGTTTTTAGCATTCCAGACACGATTATGCCTTGTTTACATGGACTGAAGGTACTTCATCAATTTATCTTCTAATATATGTTGATGACATTCTTAACATGGGGAATAATGAACTGGCCATTGCAAAATTCAAAAGCTATATGCATTCCACTTTCCATATCAAAGACTTGGGATCTCCTTAAGTATTTTCTTGGCATTGAGATAGCCCGGTCTGACAGAGGAATATCTCATAGTCAAAGGAAGTTCATTCTGGAAATAGTCTCTAAAGCAGGATTGTCAGGATGCAAACCGGCAGTTATACCGATTGCGCAGAATGGAAAGTTAACGACACATGAGTATGATTCGAGCTCATCTTCTTCCATTGAGGATTTGCTACTTGAAGATCCATCAGTATATCAACGACTTGTTGGGAAATTGATTTATCGACAATGACAAGACCAGATATATGCTATGTTGTGCGAGATACACGGTCAATTCATGCATAAGCCGAAGCGGAGTCTCACATGAATGTAGCCTTGAAAGTAGTAAAATACTTGAAGGGATGCCCAGGACTTCACATTTTTGTATCGGAGATTGCGACATGAAAATGATGGTGTATTGTGATACGGATTATGCCACTTGTCCGATGACGAGAAGGTCCATCACTGGTTTTTGTATCAAATTTGGAAAATCTCTTATCTCGTGGAAAACAAAGAAGCAATCAACCGTATCTCTATCATCAGCAGAATCAGAATATCGAGCTATGGCAAAAACTATTTGTGAAATAATCTGGATATAAGGATTGCTTGCGGATCTTGGAGTACAAGTTGATGGACCCAGTAAGTTATGTTAGAAAAATCTTCTTAAGGCATTTTGAAGTCGACAAAACGTTTCCATCAGTCTAGTTTGAAGACTTGCAGACTCTATTGACAAAGTCGAAGACCTCCGGACTCAAGTTTCAAAGTCTACTCATGGACGGTTTCCGGACCGACGAAGTTAAAAGTTCTATTCGGATAAATTCAAGTATGATTTTGATTCGTATGGTTAAGGAATATCTCACGGATTTGGGATTAACACTTCAAGATCTTTTATTCATATTCTAATAATCTAGATTCTCTAGATCCGCAAATTATACTTGGAAGGTTCTACTTATGGAAACCGAGATCCTGATTGTATGGGCGAGCAGGATTGATGGGCTATCGTCATTTTCCTTGAAGAGCTCGAGATCTCTCTAATTGATTCTGTCCAACGGGTTGATTGGAAGAACTTCTTTGAAAGGTGCCAACGGTATTGAAGGCATGAAGAAGTATATAAGGGAGACGCTCAAGTTGTTCAAGAGTGCCGAGATAGAAGAATTTCAAAGTCCGAATCTCTTTGTTCTTTTGCGATCTTATTCTTCGAGCTATACTTGTAATCAAAAGAGAGACTGAATTTTGGTGAGACCTTGAGGAAGTGTAGTAGAGTCTTTACACTATGGAATCGGGCGTGAGACGTAAATTCTCTTTTTGATTTTTAGTGAAATCCAGCTAGTGGGCTGTCCGTGCGGGAGAATGGACGTAGCTTGGTCTAAGCCGAACCACTATAAACTTGGAGTCTTGATTCTCTATCCCTAATCCTTTTACTTTACATTGCATCCTCATACGTCTATTATTGCTTTCAATCTCTTAGTCTATCATTAAGTAAAAAGTCTATATATTCTGTTACGATTTATAAAATCATCTTAATCACCTATTCACCCCCTCTAGGTGCTTGTACTAGTTCTATCAAGTTATTCTGTGACAACGATGCCACACTCAAGCTAGCAGCCAATCCAGTGTTTCATGAGAGGACTAAGCATATAGAAGTCGATTGTCATTTCACTCGAGACAAGATTCGAGAAGGGATCATTACAACGAGAGGAATAGGAACTGTAGAGCAACCTGCAAACATTTTTACCAAACCATTATGCCAAAGACAACAGGCATACCTATTGAGCAAGCTTGGTGTCCTCGATATATATAGGCCACCAGCTTGAGAGGGAGTGTTGGAAATATGAATTGATAACTTAGGAAATACTGACCCTGAGTATCAATGATTGATTCATTTAATTGATAATTGACTCGGTAAAATAGGAATTAGAATCAATGTATATTTTTCATTTATTTCTTTACTGTTTTACACTTTACCCTTGTATTAGAAATAGTGTAATGATCGTGTACAAGAAATATACACAGAAATACAAAGCTCCTTTTTCCTCTCCATTTTTGTCATATAATTACAAATTTAAGATTTTTATTGTCACAAAAAAAAGTATAGAATAAATTTATCACAGTAGACATAATTAAGAATGTTTGCTGGCTTTTGCCTTTTTTGTCCATGTGAAACAGCTAAGGTTTATATTATGTGTATAATTAATCAAATTTGCCAATTCCACACTCTTTCAAATTGAAGTATTAATCTGGTCCTCCACTTATGGAAATAAATCAGCTATTCGCCAGTTGGCCTCTGTAAGGATGTCTACAAGGGACTGGCAGAATTACCACGTAATTCCGAGTCAAGAGATGGCAATTGCTTGGCATACTCCTATATAAGAGGATCCCCTTTTTCCGGTGGCAAACGTGTGTAATTCAAGCCTTTCATAGTTCTATTAAGATTAAGATTGTCATCGGACAGGGGTTTACTATGGCTCGTTTGTCGTTGCTCCAGATTTCTTTGCTCTTCTTTCTCGTCGCCTCGACGTGCTTCGTTGAGGTTTCGCTGGTGAGTTTCGCTGGGTAGTGGAGGGATCGTGTCATTTGAGCCCGTTTTCTCATTTTCTGGATAAAGATTATGACTTTTTTTTTTGTCTTTGTCAAGCAAATATAGCTGAAAATAATGTAATTTCGCATGTTTGAATTTTCAGGCCGGGGGAGAGGGATCGCTTCGTCCGGAACTTACGTACTTACGCCCTTCCGCTGATACTTATTTTTTCCGTTGAAAGTCCGAGAGAATTTTAACGGATGTAAACATGAATTTCCATGTGCTCATTCGATTCTTTTCGAGGATATATAATTTAAATACTCATGTTTGGGGTTATTGCAGAATGCTCCGCCGCGTGCGACTACCGATGCTCGGCCACGTCTCACCGGAAGCCATGCCTGTTCTTCTGCAATAAGTGTTGCGCCAAGTGCTTGTGCGTGCCCTCCGGCACAGACGGACACAAGGAGGAGTGCCCATGCTACAACAATTGGAAGACGAAGGAAGGAAAACCCAAGTGCCCTTGATTTTTCTTTTTTCAATCGGGTTATGCAATAATGGAGAAATATATTTATTTTCTATTTTAACAAAATCTGTAATAAAAAAAATGTAATTGAAAAAAATGAGATATTATGGGATTATTTCGCCTTGCCGCCGGCTAATAATTGTGCACGAAAAGTTCACGTGAAGCTTGAGAGGAGTAAGTAAAATCATATTGACCTTAATATCATATTATATTTTGACCAATAAGTTAAATTTGTAGCTATGCAAGGAACGGATGGAAAATGAGAATTATAATCGCACAAATTTAATTATAGAATAAACTAATATAAGTTTGGCATATCCTTTTAGGATTGTGCTTTTTCCACCCCTTTTGATTCACGCTTCGTTTGGTACAGTTTTGGAAATGGGTCTTGTGAAATTGCAAAAGTCTTTAGCCTAAAGAGTCTTGAGGAAATACAAATTACATTTGGTAAAAAATCCTTTTATAAAACAACTTTGAGTTAAGTAATGTTTGGTAAAAATAAAATTGCAAAGGGCTTTGGTTGCAATTTTTTTGAAATCAAACCCTCCGTTGGACTTAGGGCATTGGCAAGCCGGATCTGTTGTTGTTAGCCGAGGTCGCACAACCTTGGGTGACCAGTGTTTTGGACAATTTTAAGGCTGGCGGAGAAGGATCGCTTCATCCAGACCGTCCCTAATAGAGCCCTCTCCGTTGGAAGTCCGAGAGAATTTGAAGAGATATATCTAAAATTGCGTATCTTCATTGATTCTATTCTAGAATATCTAATTGAAATATTTGTGCCAAGCGACGTCTCACCGGGAAAATTACAATATTAAACCTATTATAATTGTGTTAATTCAGTTCGATCAGTCAATTTTGACTAGTCTGCGTTGACGTGAATGCTGGCTCGCGCTGACATGGATGCCGTCCGGCTAACGCCAATGAGGACATATTTTAATAGTATGTCATTTTTTTTTCAAAGATTTTATTAAATTTTCTTTTTTTTTTTTTGCTTTTCTTCCTACTTTTCTTCCTCCTTCCTCCATAGTCATTGGCCATTGGGCGAGGTCATGGCTGGCTTTGCCTATGGCCTTCAAGCCTCTATCCTTCAAGCCCCTGTCAAAGGCAACTGGCCTTGCCAAGATTTGGGCGAAGTCACCTCTGTTGTAATTATGGTTAATGGATCAACGAAAGCCAATAATTATGATACGTCATTTTTATTCACGTATCTCTTTTGGATTCATGTATTTCCTCAATTTTTGTGTTTACGTTTCTATTGATTTCATGAATTTCCTAGATTTATGTATCTTTCAGTTTATGTATTTATTGAGTTCATGAATCTCTTGAATTCACGTATCTTTGGATACATGAATCTCTTGGATTCACGTATCTCTTTATTCATGAATCTCGTGGATACACGCGTCTATTTAATTCATGTATCTCTTTAGTACATGAACTAAAAAACTCTATAAATAGATATGAGAATAGAGCTTCATTAAAAGGTTTTTGGTTTTGGTTTTTTCCAACTCGATTCCAAAAAGCTTTGATGTACTTTCCTACTCTTCTGTTTTTTTTTGAGTGTGCTGGTTCAATTGAACGGTTCGATTGAGTCATGTTGACACCTAAATTTTGCCTAATCATTTAGCAATTAGTTGCATAAAAGAATAATAAAAAAAAGAAAAGAAAAGGTAAAATTGCATTTCATGAAGTCGCATTTTTGCATCGGTACTAAAAGGGCAACAAGACGCAGCGGCTTGTGGTCGATAATATTCACAAAAGGACGGTCTCTTTCTTTGATGGTCTGAACACACATAAGAAAAAATGAGGAAAGAAGAAGTTCTTGCACGTACGTTGCCTCTCCCTCATTAATGCATGCGCATGCACGCACAAATTCAGCAGACGTGAGGACTTAAGAGGAACCCTCAGAGAAGCAAAATGAGCCCATGATATATTATATAATATGCTCTCTCTCAAGTGTGGGTTGGCAAGAGAAGCAGCGAGAAATCTGCTGAAGGAGGAAGCAAATAATAAACGAGAAAAGTCAAAAGTTGCGGCAATCCTATGGAAGGGAGGGACAAGTAGCCGTGTAAGAAGCCCCAAGCATGAAGAAGAAAGAAGGATCCAACGTCCATTTTTTCTCTCCCTCATTAATGCATGCACATGCACGCGAAATAGGGGATGTGAAAATTCTACGATTGCCTGCAAGAAGATGGAGTAACATTTTTATAATATTATCCTTGCTGAAGAGCAGATCGGTGGCCACCATATTTGAAAAACAAGAACCGAACTTGAACAAGCAAAGAAAAATTGCGGCTACCTCCTGTTCACACTAAAGTCGATTGTTGCCTATAAATAAGCAAGGATCCTCGGCTTAAAGGGGGAGGGGCGGAAGGAAAAATTCATTTGAAGGAGAGCTGAACGAAAATTTCATTGTGAGGGGCTTCTCTTTCGATTAAAAAAAGAGAGCCCGTAAAGAGACACACGAATGGAGAGAAAGGAGGAGATTAATATAAAGAGGTGAATAGAGAGTTTGTCGAGAGAAAAACCGAAAAGAGGGTGAAGTCAGAGAGGGCAAACGAGAGAGAAAGAACGTGGAAAAAAAAAAAAAAAAAGGATGGGTTGTCTTCTTCCCATGGCGTCTTCTTCTGGGGGGCTTCGAGCGTCCGTTTGACGCCCGTGCGCAAAGCAACCCGCCGTCGACTCCGTCCTTCCGGCGATCTCGAGGACGTAGACGCTGCAGCAACCCTCTCGCTGCCTTCCATTCCCGGCCGAGTTCGAACGCCGCCTGCCACCGTAGTCCCGTGCCTCTCGCTCGCCCGCCTCCCGCAGCTCGAAGCTTCGAGCGACGCCCGCAACTCCCCCACCGTAGCTGCTGTCTCGCGGTCGCCGGAGCTCGAACACCGTGTTGTTGCAGCCCTCGGCCGCTCGTCGCCACACCACCGCAGCACACCTTCATCCGCCTCCCGCTTGCACCTCCGCCCGACGCCGACGACCCACCGCCATTCCGGGTCCTCGACGAGCCACGACTCCGTTCGAGCTGCGCTGCTGGTCCTCCCGTAGCCAGCCCCGAGTCCCTTCACCCGAGCGCCCTTGCTCCACCGGTCCCTTGCTATCCGGCGCCCCCGCCGCCCGAGTTGGTCTTGCACCATCAAACCGCACGCGACTTTTGCTGTGGTCTTGCCGAAGCCCCTAGCCGGTGTCTTCCCCCCGCCGGAGTTCGACCGGTGTTGCTTCTCTCAATTGATTGAGCTGCCAAGCCGTGCGTGGGAGCAAAACAAAAAAAAAAAAAGGAAAAGCAAATTAGGTAGTTCTTTATTTGTTTACTTATTTACCTATTTGCGTTATTTTGTTATTTTGTTATTTTATTGCTTTATTTTATTTGTTCTCTTGGAGTTTAATTATCCTTTTACGTGAAATTGAGATTACATGTTATGAAATTGCCTTGAAACCAGTGATTGTCAGTCCGATTTTCGTACTTGAAATCCGACTCGCAATTACTTAAAAAATTGCCAATCCGAGCTCCCGCCCGAGATCCGATTCGTGATTTATGTGAAATTGGCCAACCCGATCTCACGCGCGAGATACGGTTCGTCAATTTGGGGTATTAATATTGCTTGATTTGCTGTGGCATTATTTAAATTAATTTTCTAAAAAAAAAAAAAAATGTAGTTTTAGGGTATGCATGCTCAGGATAGAAATTTCATTCTTTTTTTTTAAATAATAAAAAGGTAAAAAAAAATGAATCAATTGATTTAGGTTGCTAGTTTTAACTTAGGTTTCATGTTTAATTACCTGGCAATTTTTAATTTCGAAATTAATACAAAAAACATAAAAAAAATTAAAATTAATTAGAATTTCGGCACTCTTTGCATGTCATTACATTTTAGGGTAAATTTTCATATAGTTTAATTCTAGATAATAGTTTTTTTTTTTTAATTTAAGTTTAGAGAAATTTTTTAGATAGATTGCATTTTAGTTAGAAATTTCTAAATTAAGACAACATCTTAGTTTGAATTAGGGTTTAGCATAACCTAATCCTTAATATAAATTAGATGGAATCTTAATCTAGCTAGGTAGCTTTCACATTTTTCTAATTTCGAATTTCATAAAAAATCAAAAAAAAAATGTCTTAGGATAAATTACTTCCTTTTTTAGGATAAATTGCATTTTTAAGAAAAATAAAAAATAAAAAATGTCATGAACATGTCATTTAGGATTAGATTAATTGAAATGCATGTCATTTAGTTTTTTTAGGCCCATTTAATTAGAAATTGCCTGTCAATAGAATTAGGTCATTAAAATTGCATCTAATTATTGCATTTCTTTAGGATTTGCTCTATTCATGTCATATAATTTAGATCATATTGCCATGTCATGTAATTTAGGTCATGTTGCCATGTTATACTAGATTACTAGCATGCATTGCATATAGATTAAGTTCCCATTAAATAAAGTGAAAACAAAAAAAAGAAATTGCGTGTTAATTAGAAATCATATCTAGGGTTGATGATATGAATTTTGATCTAACAACGCAGATGCTTTCGTTGCTTTGAGGTAAGTTTTTGCAATTTATTTACTGTTTTATCTGGGTGTTAAATTGGTGGTTTGCGAACCTGCATGATCACCTCACATGTTAGGGAGATAAATTAAAATCAATTCAAATTGCTTGCCAAACATTTTTCTTGAAAATAAAAGAATGGTACCGAAAGGGCATTAGAGAAATCCAGTGTAACCAAGTTAACTCCATAGTCTTTGGTTCGTAGGAGTAAAGTAAATCTCCCACTACTTTACTTGGGTTTCTAATCGACCCACCAAAAATAGATTAGTGGCGACTCCATGATAAAAATCATTTGCATATTAAACCCTAAGTTGCGAATTGGTATGGGCTTGGGAGAGCACGAGTTAAGTCTAGGCTTAGCAATCCATTAGCCGAACCCTTAGGTGGTCTAACCCGCTTCGGGGAGGTCGCGACAAGTCATGTTTGCATAATGCTGATCCAAATAGGTTCGAGGTGTTGTATCTTGGGAGGCATAGTTCGTGAATCTGCGGAGCATCATTGGCAGGAACTAATCGCCTTAAGGAGATTCGGATATCCGTACCTCACCTCCAATTTTATATTCTGATTACAACAAACAGTGTGTATTTTCTGGATTATTTTCCAACAACCTCGCCCGTGGCTTAGTGGCTTGTGGGACGAAGAGGAAGAAAATGAAAAAGGAAAAAGCAAAAAATTAATAAAAATAAATATTATTAAAAGGGAAAATCTCAAATAAGGACCCAAAGTGAGCATATTTTCTCAAATAAGGATCCAAGTGGCCGTTATCCTAAATAAGGACCCAAAGTGACTAACAAGTCTCAAATAAGGACCTAAACTTGCCG
Source organism: Eucalyptus marginata (assembly GCA_014182565.1). Taxonomy (NCBI): domain Eukaryota; kingdom Viridiplantae; phylum Streptophyta; class Magnoliopsida; order Myrtales; family Myrtaceae; genus Eucalyptus; species Eucalyptus marginata. Next base: position 40,245,657 of record CM024595.1, on the reverse strand, counting down.
GCTGGCCAAAATGTTTACCGGCCGGCGGCGTGTGACATTTCCGGTGGCCTTTTGTCCGAAAAAAAAAATATAGATAGAAATTAACAAACCCTAAAAACAAACTCCCCCAAACTCTTCACGTTCTTTTGACCTAAAAAAAAAAAACTATTAATGTTCTCACGTTTTTCTTCTTCTACTCTGCATCTTCTCCATTCTTTGTCCTCTCTCGCTTGGAGCACGGAAATTTTCTGTTAATGAAACACGAATTGAAACACAATAAGAAACGCCTAACTTTGTTTCTTCACATCTTCTTCTTTTGTTTTCTGTCTTTGTTTCTTTCCAACGAATCCACTTCGAATCCACTTCCTCGGAACTCGGGGAGCTCAACGAGAGAATTTGGGTTCTCCAAATGAGAGGGGACAAAGAACGTAAAAGATGAAGAGCGAAGAAGAAGAACGTGAAGAGTTTGGAGATTTTGTTTTTAGGGTTTGTTAATTTCTATTTATAATTTTTTGGGACAAAATTGCCCATATTCTGGCCACCGGAAATGTCACACGCTCGCCGGCCGGTGAACATTTTGGCCGGCCGGCAGGTTCAGGTTCTTATTTCAAACTTGTTAGCCACTTCGGATTCTTATTTGGAACAACGGTTATTTTGCATCCTTATTTGAGAAAGTATGCTCATTTTGAATCTTTATTTGAGATTTTCCCTTATTAAAATGTATTCATGTTCGGCCGATCAAAATTAGTTAGATGGACTGCATTAGTATAATTACAAATGACAAAGAAAAAATAATTCGTCTACGCTTCTCTAGAAGTTGGGCCCTTGTTCCACTGCAACAAGTGTTGCGCTAAGTGCTTGTGCGTGCCATCCGACGGTGCGTCCCTCATCACATCTTCTCGTAATTCGTCCGTCGTTTCTTTATTTTGACCTTGGAATGCTCGACTCCGATTTCGATCTCGATCTCGATCGTTTGAGGCGCTCGTAATGGATAGAATCGTATCGATTGTTTTGCAAGCGTATTTTTGTATTTTCTTTGTCCAGCAAATATAGCTAAGAATAATGTAATTTCATTTGTTCGCTGACGTGTGGTTTTTTGGACAATTTTCGGGCTGGCGGAGAAAGATCGCTTCGTCAGGACCGTATGTACATACACCCCGCCACTGAAACTTATTTTCTCCCTTGAAAGTTTAAGAGAATTTTAACATGCACACACACGTGAATATGCACGTGTTCATTCAATTCTTTTCGAGAATATATAATTTAAATACTCGTATTTGGGATATCGTAGAATGCGCCGCCGCATGCAACTACCGATGTCGACGAAGTCTCATCGGAAGCCGTGCCCGTTCTTCTGCAGCAAGTGTTGCGCCAAGTGCTTGGGCGGAAAATTCACTCGAAACTCAAAATTTTGTAGTAAAATCATATTGACCTAAGGTTGTGTTTGTCTTTAGCAAAGTGTTTTCCAATAAAACCTTTTCTACAGTTTCTAGTATTCGAGACGTGAAAAATGAATACTTAAAGATTACATTTTACTTTGAAATTACGAAAATGATTTTCATTTTTGATAAAAGGGAATCATTTTAATGCATCGCATTTGTTTCACGAATAACAAGTAATTTAAAACACATTTTTTAAAAATAATCATTTATATTGTTCGTGAAGTTAAATGAATATAAATCTTTTTCTTCACTCATGAAAATAATTAAATATAAAATATTTTTATTTGATGATAAAAATATTTTTATAATTATTTAATTTTTATGAATATTTTTAAAGTATTTATTTTTGCGAAATAACCACAACAACAACGATCTACCATGAACGCGCGACCAGACCGTAGAGTCTACGCAACTATCGGCCATTGGACGCAGAGAAAAGACCTCCCCGGTAAATCTCGATCGTGGAGCCTCCGACGATTTTCTCAGCCGCTGATCGCCATGTCATCGGAGGGTCCAGACACCGCCACGGGTAAAAAAAAATCAATTTCTTTTTTTCTTTTAAATCGCAGTTGGGGTGGGGAGGAGAGAGGAGATTCCCACGCGGCTTCTCGAGTCTTCTATTCCTCCCAATTAGTACTCACCTCTCCTCCCCTTCCGCTTCATTCATCGAACGCCTCGTCGCAGAGCAGACGCAAGCAATCTCTCTCTCTCTCTCTCTCTGCTTTCGATCAAGGCCTCGACGCCGTCGTTCCTTGATTACGTGACGTGATCGGTGAATTTCGTGGCCCTTCAGGGTTCGGATTGTTCGCTCGGACGATTTTGTCTTTACCGGAGATCGGCAGAGGATGACTCATATCCTTTTCGACGGGATTTGATCTTCTTCTTCTTCTTCTTTTCTTTCCGTTTCTAGCTGTGAATTGCCCGTTGAATCTTGATAGGGGGGCTCGTTCTGAGCTTCCCGATCGATGGTTTTGGGATTCGATGTTGCTACTTTTTTTTTTGGGGGGGCTTTTCTGGAGTGGCGTATGGTTTGACTTAACTTGAAGCGAACGCGGAAGTCAGAGGGAGCGAGATCGCGAGAGGGCTCAAGCCAGGAGTGGCCACAAGCCCAAGCAGCCCAAAGGCGACGGCTTGACTCCCGAGCAGCGGCGCGAAAGGTATACGCTTTCGTCTTCGTATCCGTTTGCTCTCTCCTGTTGAGAAGAATTTAGGGATGGTTGCACTTTTCTCTGCTTGATTACACTAATGTTGCTGCACCGCCAGCTTTGAAGCGACCGGATTTTGCTTTTTCATAGTCTTCTTGCACGTTGCGCCAATGGGTTGAGTAGGATGAACTTTTTCTTTGGTTGGGTGGGGGACGAAAAGGGTCAACCCTTTGGTTATCTAAAAATTGGCGTTGAGTTCTGGAATGTTTGACTTGAAATTTGAAGCTGCAGCATTTTCGTGATTATGTCAAATTGTGGTCGATTTTTCGGTGGGAATAAGGTTAGAACGAAATGTGTTATGGGTGGATGCTGCTGCATTCCTGCTGTTCCGAAAGAGGAATGAGGTTCTGGAGTGATTGTCTTGTGTTTGAGTTGGCAAAGGATGGAGAATGCCGTTGCGAAATGTTTATTGTGGTAATTATTCGAGAGGGACAATGGAGAGCAAGCATTTGGAACCCGATATTTATTGATCTTTAATGTTGTTGCCATTTGCTACTCAGTAATGCCAGATGAAGGGGAAAGCAATCAAAATCATCTCAGATCACAGTAAATGCCTTTGGACTGACTAGGATCAAATTGTGAGTTTGTAGCTATTTCAGCTATCATACTGATTTGTTCGCTTTCAATTGATTGAAGATGGTTCCATGGCTTGGGCCTAGAAATGGCATGCCTTGAGTAGAATTGCTCGGTTGGTTGGATGCGTGTTTCTGGCTTTCTAATTTCCACAAAAGGAAAAAGGATCAGATCCATGACTATTCAATTTTGGGCTGATTCTTTGGAACCAAATTCGGTGCTTGGGTTTTGGGCTACTGATGGGATGACTTTCCTTTTGTTTTTGGCATGTGTTCAGGGATGCGAAGGCATTGAAAGAGAAGGCGGCGAGGAAAGCAGCGCAGGCGGCTGCCGGAGGGATCAATGCAGGCGGTGGTGGTGGGAAAGCCAACAACAAGTAATGACAATTGGGATGGATGTAGGGAAAACTAGAACTGGGTCAGATCTGTGGTGTTTCTTTGGTTATGGGGTCATCATTACCATGTCGTTTTGAGTTTGAAGAAATGTCATAGGATGTTCGCTTTCTTGAAGGACATTGATGTTGGCTTCTGAACAGCGTCTGATTTGGAGGGAAAGCATTCTTCCCCTCTGTATAATGGAACTACTGATGTTGTGTTCTCTTCAATTGTGACTGGTTGTGCATGCCTAATTTTAGAATAATGACGCATGATTAGGCAATTGACCTTTAATCTCCTTTTTCATTCTGTAATTGATTCTTATTAAATTGTTGATGTGGTGGTTTGCTTAGGAAAGGATTAGTGAAGGCTTGGTATTTTCTAATGAGGAGTTTATCTTTTGATTAACAATGGAAGAGAAATAGTTTATTATTTGAGGGTACTAATTTATTAACTATTCTGGTTGAGAAAAATCTATCTTCATCTCTCTAAATGGATATATTTAAGCCGAAACTGTATTGTGCCTCACTTTTCATAGGCACTTTCTTTATAAACAATTTACCCATAAATTCGACAGTCAATATTATTTCTCTTCATCGATTTTCATATTCTACCCAAATGGTCATCATCATGCTGTAATTGTTTTCCAAGTAATTGAATCAAATGGGTAATAAGGTCCATTTGACTGCCAATAAAACTTATGTCATAAAGGTCACATAAAAATAGGCATAATCAAGGCCATGCCCTAAGTGGGGGAAATTAAAATTTCATTCATTTCGCGAAAAATAATTAATTTGGAATTTTTTTAAATAATTGTTTATATAGTTTTTGTTTATTATTTTTGTGAGTGACACGAATTATTATTTAAAAAAATATTTTTAAATCATTTATTCTTCTGCGAAACAAATGCATTTTGAATATATGGTTTTTGTGGTATACATTTGATAAATTTACCCCAAACTACCACAAATTCTGGGTTTGGGGTTTTTTGTAGTCGAATAAATTAGTTTGGGGTAAATTTATCATAAATGTATCGGTTTATGATTTTTATGGTGTCGGGGTTAATTTGTCGCGGGTATAGCAGTTTGGGGTTTTTGGTGATCGAAAAAAATAGTTTTGGGTAAATTTGTCGCGAGATGTCTTAGTTTGGGGTTTTCGGGGTATTAACTTTTTTTTTCCCCAAAGATAACTCGGAAAAGATTGCCGAAACCATCAATGCCCAAGAAAATCTATCTCGACATTATGGTGAAGGTTCCGTCATGAATTGGTGGAGAACATAATTTGCTTTCTCATTTATAAGAAAACTACAGTTTACGTTCTTCAAAATTTCGGAATGAGTATATTTCACGAAAAATTAAGGGTTTGAAAAATCTCGTTCCTAAAAATGATTGATTACATTACTTACAAAAACAAATAAAAAAATTATTTTTATCGTCAATGAATATATTTAGACATAAATTGTTATTTATAATGAAAATATTTTTTATTAATTAATTATTTCGAACAATACAAATAATAATTTTTAGTGAAATAATTTTCAAATCATTCATTTTCTACAAAATAAATTATGCAATACCATTGACTTTATTACTTCAGTCTCTATGTTGATTTCACCATTCTTCTATGCTATCTATATTGTTATCGAGAGAAGAGGATTTCCTACTTTTTCTTTTTAGGCGACCATTCCTCTTTTTCCTTCCCTTAAATATCTTTGATAGTTATTTTAAATATTGATCGCAGGTAAAAAAATAAATTTTAAAAAGTTTATAGAAACTACTAACCACTACATAGTACATAAAATATTAATCCTTCCATCTCTCTATTTTTTATATCATTCTCATTTTATTCTCAATATATTCAATATTTAAATTTAGTTATTTAGGGTGCGTTTGTTTGTGTTTTACGTTCTTTTTTGTTAACATAAATAGAAAAAACTATTTCTGTTCCGAAAAACACGTTTGGTAAACTGTTTAGGGAATAAAAAAAAACACGTTTGGTAAATTTATGTTCTTTTTTTGTTTTTAAATTTTTTAATATTTTTAATATTTTTCTTCTTTTGACCGGTCGTCGGCTCGGCTATGGCCGGGGTGGCCTCGCCCGGACCACGGCGAGGCTTGCGGCCCTAGTGAGGCCGAGCCTTGCCATGGTTGGGTGAGGCTCGGCCTCACCTTGGCCGGGCGAGCTCGGGCTCACCCAGTTCGGTGAGGCCAAGCTCGCCCGGCCATTGGCGAGGCTCGGCCTTGTCGAGCCATTGCCAAGCGACGCCCGACTTGGCGGTGGCTGGTGAGGCCGAGCCTCGCCGAGCCGGCGAGGCTCGGGGCGAGGCTCGGCGAGCTCGGGCTTGCCCAGATCCGGCGAGGCCGAGCTTGCCCAGCTCGCCCAGCCAAGGCGAGGTTGAGCCTCGCCAGGGGCCGGGGACGCTCGGCCTCACCGGGGGTCGGCGTTGCTCCGGCGAGGTCGCCGGCCCTCGACGGTCGATCGCCGGCCATGGTTGAAGTTGGCGACCGGCCAAAGAAAAAAGAAGAAAAAAGAAGAAGAAAAGAAAAAAAAAGAAAAAAAAAAAAGAGAAATGTTTTTAGAATTGTTTGAAATAAAAAGCAAAGTTTTTCTTTGTTCTTGTTTATTTACGTTCGATTTTTTTCCGAACAACAAAACAGATTTGGAACAAAAACATAAACAAACGTGTTTTTGTTCTTTTTTTTGTTCCGGGAATAAAAAAGTAATTTTTGTTCATAAACATAAACAAAGAACACAAACAAACGCATCTTTAGTTAGTAGACGCGCTTCCTCGATTGCGGTACGGGGGATTGATCTCCTCTCACAAACCCATCATGAATCGGGTTTATTTCAGTGGGCCATGGGTCCGACCCGACCCGATCCGATGGCCCGATCAGGCCCAGCTAAGCTCCGCCACGAACCGTGCGCACTCCGGTAGCCCTCGGTCACTTGTCAGACAACTCAGAAGCTCCGCCGCTTCCGGTGGCGATTCGGCGGACGCATCGTCGATTCCCTCTCTCTCCCTCTCTCTCTCGCTCCGCTCGTCCGCGAACGCCGTCGGATCCCCAGATTCTTGTCCGAGAGCAATCGCCATGGGAACTTCAGAGTCCACGCTATCGGGATCGCAGGTAACTCTCGATCCTTTCGCCTCCGCAAGCTTGTCCGGCTCTTCGCAGGGCTCACTCCCAAATCGTTACTGAACGACCGTTGTTTGCTCTTGAAGAGACCGGCCGACGAAATCACCACAGTCTCCGAGCGGCCGGAGGGCGTCGATCCCGTCCTAGAGAAGCTCAGGTCCCTCAAGATCGTGAGTAGCACCCCCTATGTCTAGGTTTTCGCGAGCACATGAATGAATGCGCAGATTAGTTGCTTTTAATATTGAAAAATTGAAACTTGTGGTGGTTTGTTCGTTTGTTCGTTCGAATGATTGTAGACGCCTCCCATACTCACGTCGCTGCCGTCCGAGAGCAGCTTGACCGACATTTTGGTTAGGAAGCCGCTGTCTTCGTCGGCTCCAGGTGATGCATCAGCCTCGTGATGGCACTCTGTGACTTGGTTTTAGTGAATCATTTTGTTTTGAAGTGAAATAGTGTAATGAGATCTTGAAATTCAAGCTGTTGGAATGGTTAACATAGGGACAGTGAATCCGAAGGTGCTACTGGAGCTATTCTCGATGTACCGTGACTGGCAGGAGGAGAAGGTCCAAAAGATTGGCAAGAAACAGGTGCGCCTTTGTCTCGGTCGATGCATATGCTATATATAGACGCTAGGACCTTTCGATGAAAAGATCATCAAAGGGCATTTTAGACGAAAGGAAGTATCTAGTTCTTCGTTATATAAATTCATTAGCCCGTTTTTCCTTAGATGGACTATTTTGAAGTCGAAGAATATCGAGAGGCTTCAATTTTGAACTAGTCAGGAATCTGTATAGAGTTCTTATGGCTTTTTGGGGGCGATCAAGTTGTTCCCATTTATTTTGGTTCGATCTTTCAAAATTCTCTCTCATGAAGATTGCTTAGAAAGATCGAAAGAGCTGAAGCGATTTTTGTATATTTGATCTGTAAACTGTAGATATGTGCTTCGGAGGATTTATGGAGATCCCCATTTCTTTGCTTTTCCCCTGTCGCCTCTTGTGCTGGTAGAGCATTGCTCTTCGGTCTTCCTTTTGCAAGTTGTTTTAATGTGTCGCAGTAATCACTTTACCCAAAGAAGTTAAGCAATGTCCTTTGTATTTTTCTTTCCAACTGAATAAATCTATGCTTTGGACTTGAGAGCGAGCTTCTCAATCATGCATATATGTTGTGGCATATAGTGTCATACTATGGGAACTGTCCTGCCAATCGTATGTGTTATCAGAACCAGGAGAGTTTGTAGTGCACAGACCTAAGGTTTGGTGCATTTTGCTGCAGGAAGAAATAGAGAACAAGATAGAACTTGTGGATGCTTTAGCTGTGAAACTTCTTCAGCGATTTAATTTCTCTGTGTCAGCAATGAAGACCACCTCTCAACATTTATCAGAAGGTACTTATCTCATGATTTTGTGATTTTCTTTGCTGCGCGCTTGCTTTTAGTACTTCAAAGGATTGAATACAGAAATCATGGGTTGAATAACACACCTTCTCCAGAATATGTTTAGTACTGTGAATTCTGTTCATACTACATATTTCCTGATTGTTTCTCGTTATTGCTTTGGAAATGTTCATACGACATGCTTTCATCGCTTATTCTGGAAATCTATACAGTTCATGCATTGCAGGTGGAGCTTGGGGAACTTAAGGGGAGATTGACAGAGGTTATTAGTAACTGTGATGCCGTATGCAAGAGGATAGAAGCGGAAGGGCCAGAATCTCTTTGATCATCAGTGACACCATTTATTGCCAGGACCACCAATTCATGCAACACCAATAGTTCATTACAAAGAGTTCTTGAGAGCAGTCTGGCTTCTATGGACTCAAAAACAGGCTGACCGGTGCTTTTATTATTATTTTTTTCTCGTCCTGCCTTTTGGTCTGAGGGAAGTGTAATTAGCCATTCTTGATTGAGATTGAGTGCATTGGGAGGAAGCCACCGTTGCTGTTGTCTAATTCATCAATGCACTCGATTTGGAGCATCAGTTTTCTGAATCATATTTGGGGGAGCTCATGTTATGTAACTTTTCTTTCTCGGCCGTTTATGCAGAATTAGTTGAAAGAGCTTTCTTGAAATGGAGTGATCGGAAGTATTGGCAGTCTGTAAGTATTATTGTTGACAGTCGTGAATAACAGTTGCTTGTGCATAGTTCAAGTTGTACTTGGAAAAAGAAAATGATGGGTAGATGCTCCAATTTTAGGGAATTATTTGTACAATGATGAAGTCAGAATCAATCAACGTCAAGTTTTTGCTCGGCTGATTTCTTGGAGTGGAAGGTGATGAGCGAGGCTCTTGCTTGTGATCCATTGCATAAAAATGAGGTTTGTCGCGACCCGACCTTGCACATCAAGAAAGGAGAAAGGTTGGGTTTAGAGGTATTTGATCATGAGAGCTCACTCATGACTCGCATCCATAAAGATGTTATCACCTTGTCTTTCAGGACGAACCATTTGTGAGTTTGCTTGATCATGGTGGTGAACTCTCCCAAGCTTGTACCTTGTGTGACGGTGGAAGGCATTGCGATTGATCAACAGTTTGACCACCCCTAAGCTCGGATTAACTCAAATCGAATTGACTTAACTCTTTGGCCAATAAAAAAAGGGAAAATTTTAGAATTTATCACTAAGCTCGTTTCTTCCCTTCCATTTTCGTGGCAGTTTCTTCCTTCCATGAAAGCTCTTAAATTTGCTGTTGTCACAATTTTCTTATTGATTCTCTCTTGTCTCCATAGCGAAAAGAAAGCGAGTGAACCAAATTCTCAATCCCGTCGTACTTGGAAAAGCTTTTGGAGCGAGAAACCAAGAACTAGACTAGAGTGATGGAGGTGTAGAATCAGCTTCGTACCATAGCGAGGCAAGCAGCGAGGTTAAGGATGGAGATTTTTTCAAAGAATAAGATTCTAGAGATAAAATGCCCGATTTTTAAAATTGGACTACAAGATGGTTTAGTCAACTTTTATTAAATATTTGATTTTTTTTTCTCTTTTTAAGTATTCTTACGTATTTATCGCATTACTTTATAAATTAATTTTGTTCTCAATTATAGAATAATAAGGATCACATTCATCCGAAGTTGCTTCCTATTTCTCATGCCAGTCACTTCATTCTTCTCTTTATAAAATGCTCATAATTGGCACATAAACTTAAAATAATGTAAATAATTGAAAAGTAGTATTTGCATGGTCATCGATGTTTTAAATAGTATCCACCCCTTTCTTTTCCTGCTATTCTCACCTCTCCATCTATTTACCCTCTGTACCGCTCTTCCTCGTTTTAGACATTTCAAGCGTCCCTAACGACATGCACAATTTCCGGATGCACGAACCTTAGAAATTAAGTTAATAGCATCGCAGTTTTTAAGTTAATTTTTGTGCGGATATAGGTTGTAAACCCTTTTAACTTTGATTTGTGAAGGACATATTTAATATTAAAAAAAAGCTAATATTTGTTAGGGAAAATCCCTTATGATGTGTCGCGACCAAATTTTCAGGTGCACCACCTAAAATTAGGCTAATGGATTGCTAAGCCTAGACTTAGCTCGGGCTCTCCCAAGCCCATACCAACTCGCGATTTAAATTTAAATATTTAGCGAGTCGCCACTAATCAATTTATGGTAGGTCGATTAGACACCTAAATAAAATAACGGGAGAATTATTTTACTTCTACGAACCAGAGACTTTGGGTACGGGGACTTGGTTACACTAGACTATCCTAATGCCCTTTCGGTACCTTTCTCTTTTATTTCGAAAAAATGTTTTGCAGGCAGCTTAAATTGATTTTATTTCACTTTCCTAACGTGTAAGGTGATCATACATGTGCGCATACCACCAATTTAACACTCAATAATGCAAATAAAATAATGCGGGACTTACCTCAAAGCAACGAAAGCATCTGCGTTTGTTAGATCGAGAATTCACATCAACAATCTTAGATATGATTTCTAATTAACAAGCAATCACTCAATTTTTGCCTTCACTTTTTAATGAGAATATAGTCCATATGCAATGCAATGTTTCTAATCTAATATGAAATGATATGGCATGACAAAATGTCCTAAACTATATGAATAATTAAAACAATGATTTTTTAATGAACATGCAATAATTAAATATGCAATCTAAATTAATCAAAATGACCTAATTCTAATGACGTGCAATTTCTAATTAAATGAACCTAATAATAAACCCTAAATGACGTGCATTTAGTGGGTCTAATTCTATATGACATGCACATGAATTTTCTATTCTAAAAAATGCAATATATTCTAGAAATTGAAACTAATTTATCCTAAGACAAATTTTATGAAATTCGAAATTAAGGAAAATGCAAAAACATAACTATCTAGATTAAGATTCTATCTAGCTTATATTAAGGATCAAGTCGAGTAAATCCTAATTTAAACTAAGATATTATCTTAACCTAGCAAGCTCTAACCTAAGATGCAAAAATCAATCTAAACTTAAAATAAAACGTGCAATTTATTCTAATATGCCATGATGTGCAAATAATGCCTTAATTCCTAATTTTTTATGAAATTCGAAATTAAAATTAAACATGCAATTCAGATAAAAAAAACTAACATCCTAAATGAGTGCACTTTTTCTTTTTCTTTTTCATGACTCAAAATAAAATTCCTATCTAATCGTGCAAGATAAAAAAAAAAAAAAACAAACCTAATCCTAATTCAAATTTTTTTTTTTGATTTTTACTTTTACAAAAATAAAATTGACTTAAACACCACGACATCAAATCAAACAAGATAAAAATTGATATCCAAAAATTGGCGAACCATATCTCGCGCATGAGATCGGGTTGTCCAATTTTAAAATTAAATCGCGAATCGAATCTCGAGCATGAGATCGGATTGTCGATTTTTGCAAGGGATTGCGAGTCGGATTTCGGGCGCGAAAATCGGACCGACAACCTCTAATTTTGGGGGCACTTTCATGTCGGAATATCAATCTTTTATCAATGAATAGATTCCCTAAAAAACAAGATATAAAGGAAAAATAATAAAAAAACAATAACTGAATAAATAATAAATAAGAAAATCTACCTAATTTCCTTTTCCTCTTTTTGCTTTTTGTTTTTTGTTTTTTTTTTTGTTTCTCCTTTTGCTTCCAAAAGAAAAAAACTGGGCAGCTTGTTCGTGAGTCTCCAAGGAGGCCGATCGGAGTAGGTCACCAGCAACGGCGGGTCACCGGAGAAGGGAGGCAACTGGCGCGCAAGTGGACCAGCTCGGCGGTGGTCCGGTAGAGGAGATGAGTTGCGTGCGGGCGGCGTCCGGAGCGGCTGAACCGGGCTTGGCTCGGGTCCAATCTCGGCAGCAAGGGTTGGGCGATCTGGGTGGAGGAGCAGGAGCCGTCGGACGGGCGCGAGACCGGGCGGGGCCGGGTTTCGCGAGGCGGGCGACGGCGGAGGCAGATCTCGGGCCTCGGCTGCTGCGGGGAGCTCGGGCGGAGCTGCAAGAGACGCCGGCGGGTGCGGACGAGCTGGCTGCAGCGGTCGTCGAGGGGGATCGCGAGCGTGGAGGAGCAACGGTGGCCGGTGGGCTCGGCGTCGGATGCAGTGCGGGCGGCTCGGTTGGTCGGTCAATTTGGGGGAGCAACGAGAGGAAGAAGAAGATGAACAGGGGTCTTCTCCCTTTTTTCTTTTTGCTTTTTCTCTTTTGTGTTCTCTTTTACCCACCAAAAGAAAAAGAGAACCAAGCCCCACCCCTAAAAAAACCAAGAACCCCCTTTTTATAGGTGAAAGACTTGTGATTTCAATTTTTTTTCCGAATCCATATCGGTAACACTTTTTCACCAATTTTGTCCCATATTGATAAGGATTCAAGATTTTGATAAAATTTTTCTCTAAATCTAAATCTTGCCCAGATAAATCGCAATATTTCATCATATCCACCCAAAAATTCATCATATCTCGGAAAAATTTTGAATTTCTAATTTCTCACAAGATAATTTCTGACCATTTAAAAATAGGCTTGGCCAACTAATTTAAACCCATCCGCCACCGATTCAATAAAAAGCAAAAAATGCAAATAAAAAATAAATGCAACCTAAATCTATACGCTATGTAATTAATAAAATTAACCCCCTAATTTTCTATGCAATAAATAAATAAATTAAATTGCCAAAATTTAAGTGTCAACAGCTGCCCCTCTTTGAAGGTGAGCTCATAGAGGTTGCTTTCAAAGACAAATTAAAACCTAAATTTTGACCATGCACAAGTGCATTGAATGATTTGATTTTTGATTTTTGATTTTTTTGATTTTTTTTTGTGGAAATTGAATCCCATTTTAAAATGCAATTTATATGATGCATGGAAATGCTAATGCAAATGCATGATGCGAAAGGAAAGAACATACGTGCAATTACTTACCAGTCGGTGCGGTAAAGCATCTTGAGGTACATGATAAATCCCTATTTACTTCACAAGTACCCAACTCTCACTCGGGCTCCTTGAAGAGTCAAACGGGTAATAAATTGAAACATTGAGATCGAGAAGAACATTCACATCCAAAGTGAAATGTTCAACGACAAGAATTAAGACATCCAGATCCAGACCGAGATGTCAAAGGAACCTACCCAAAATATCTTACCTTCAAGGAGGGTAAAATGACTCAAGATAGATTGGTGTTACATGTCTAGGACCCGTACCATTCTACGGTCACCCAGAATTGTAACATGGCTTTGTAAAGAAACTGCTTTCCTAGGACTCGTACCATTCTACGGTCGCCCAGTATGACAGTGTTTGATTGTGTTTAGGACCCGTACCATTCTACGGTCGCCTAAACGAGGATTCCTTTTCCAGGACCCGTACCATTCTACGGTCGCCTGAATAGGGAAATAGGTGTTGTTTAGGACCCGTACCATTCTACGGTCGCCTAAACGGGGATTTACCTTCCAAGACCCGTACCATTCTACGGTCGCCCGAATAGGGAAATAAATATTTTGTCTAGGACCCGTACCATTCTACGGTCGCCTAAACGGAGGTTTTGCTTGGCTAGGACTCGAACCATTCTTTGGTCGCCCAGCATTGCAATCTGGAGAAAAATCTTTGGGGACAACTCGATCGAGTGTCAATATATTCAAAAAGGGAATACCTGTGCAACAACAAATATTCAAGGTATGGATAGAGATATACTTACCTGATAACATCTCTGATCCTCAGAGATATGTCTCCTGCAAAACATGGTCGTAGGAGAGGCAACATGCATTTGTAATTACAAACATGCATTAATTCAAGAGAGGTTCATGTGTGACAACTTCCATGCATCACCTAATTTCCATTGGGGAGGATTTCAAAAGAATATTCCAATATGAACACATGAGTGTCATGGAAATGTCAAATGAGATATCTTTCAGCCTGAAAGGACTTTTCACTCGTCCTCATTAAAAAGGGCCATTTCATCCTGACCTTTGATACATGATCTTGACAGTCACTCTATCTCACCATCATCATGTCAAACAAAGGTCTGAGCAATCTCGCAAGTGGTACGACCTTACCAATCTGAGAGGTCTTTTAATAGGGACTGTAATGTGAGCTTGGTCAACGGCTTAGCAAAGGAGACTCCTTGAGTCGAGGCTATTGAAAAATGAGTGATATTCTGCAATCATCTTTGGGTTTACAAGTCAAGAAACATGCGAAATGAGGCAGAAATCGTCTTACTCGCACTTCTTCAAGCGATGCTTTCAAACATACGAACTTCTACGTTAATTCAAGTGCCCTAATCTGAAGAGACTTTTCAAGGAACGTAACGTAGGCTTGGTTCATGGGTTGAGAAACGAAAGGATAATTAGGCTCAAAAAGTGTTTAGGGGGTTAAAGTTGGTGATCATCTTGACATTTTCACCAATTTTCTCCTTCACCATTGAAGATTTTTTCATATCACAACTCCATTGATTGCAACATCTCAGCATTTGAGTTTTTTAGTACCGCCCTGTAGGGGATACGACTCATTATATCAAGAGTTTGATTTTTTTTTTTTTTTTTGTCTTTTCTGGGCATTGGCCTTGCTTTTACCGGGCACACTGCTTTTTCATGCCCCATTTTTTGCACTTACTTTCTTTGGACTTGCACAACCTTCATTTTTCGGCATTGTAAACCATGCTACTCGAGTGGTTTGTTTTTCTTGCCTTGCCCCAGTGTGGGGGATGATCACCAACTGGGTTTAATGCGAAATGAATTCATAGGCTCAAGTGGGCTATGCAATGGATAAAGTGTATAGGATAGAAAAAGAACCGCTCTTCGTCGTCCTAAGGCACTTAAATTAACACATAAGTTACACTGCGAAAGCAATACTCGAAGATTGATGCAAGTGTGAGTAAGAAAACTCCTATCATTCATTTCAAATTTGTCCCAAAGTGAAATGATCCTTGACAGGGATAATTTAAAGAAGTTCTTCATGTGTGTGGGCTCAAAGGGCTAAACAATGGATATACTTGTAGTGTTTTTTTTTGGTAGAGAAGGAAACCGCCTCTCATCACATCGATTGACGTACCCTTCGCGAGATCACCCTTTTCCTTGTAGGCATGGAATTTTCCACACAACTCACCGGGGATTGGTGTATGAAACAGTGTATAGAATAAGGTTTGCCTTTCATCATTCCAAAGCATCCCATTTGACATATTCAATTCATCTCACACAATTCATCAAGGAAAACACGCAAGATTTGCAACAAATATGAACAATTCAACTCATTGAAGCAATTTATTTATTTCAAAAAATGTTTGCAGTTCAAAACATGACACAGCAAATTCCATCATGGATAATATTTCTTGACAGCATCAGAATTCACTGGAGTAGAAAACTCACGACCATCCATTTCTGCTAGGATCAAAGCACCTCCAGGAAGTACCTTCTTCATTATATATGGACCACCGTAGTTTGGAGCAAACTTACCACCAGGATCCGGAAAAATCGGCAACAGCTTCCTTAGAACAAGGTCATTTACCTCGAAATGTCTCGGTCTCACCTTTCGGTTAAAGGATCTAGCCACCCTCTGTTGATAAGTTTGGCCATGGCAAAGAGCCTTCAGTCTTCTTTCATTAATCAAATTTAACTGTTCAAGTCTTTGCTGCGTCCACTCGGCCTCGACAACTCCATTTGGGATAAAACTCTTAGAGAAGGAATCTCCACTTCCACGGGCGGGCGCTTCCATGCCATACACCAAAGCAAAAGGGGTTGCCCCAAGTAGAAGTGCGGATCGATGTCCGTACGCCATTAGTGCGAAGGGTAACTGTCATGCCAATCTCGATAATTCTCAGCCGTCTTAGCCAGAATCTTTTTAATGTTCTTATTGGCCGCTTCAACAGCCCCATTCATCTGGGGGCGGTAAGGAGACGAATTCAAATGCTTGATCTTGAACTCGTTGAACAACTCATCAACAATTTTGTTGTTCAAATTTGTCCCATTGTCAGTGATGATTGCTTCAGGGACACCATAGCGAGCAATTATATCTCGCTTGATGAACTTCGCAACATTGCGAGCGGTGACACTTGCAAAAGACATAGCTTCAATCCATTTGGAGAAATAGTCTATCGCCACCAAAATGAATCGATGCCCATTGGAAGCCTTGGGATTAATTGGGCCAATCACATCAATACCCCACATCGAGAAAGGCCATGGCTCAGAAAACTGGTGCAACTCAGTTGGAGGAACCTTTATCCTATCACCATAGATCTGGCAACGATGACAACTTCGAACATGCTGAACACAGTCACCCTCTAGTGTGAGCCAGTAGTAGCCTAATCTCATAATCTTCTTAGCCAACATGTACCCATTCATATGAGGGCCACATACTCCTTCGTGCACTTCTTGCATGATTTGAGTGGCTTCGGCTACATCTACACACCGCAACAAGACTGAATCATAAGACCTCTTGTACAAACTTTTACCACTAATGAAGAATTTTGAGGCCATCTTCATGATATACTTCCTGTCAACTAGAGTACTTCCTTCGAGGAATTCCTGTTTCTGAATGTAATTCATGATATCGTAATACCATGGCTTTCCATCTGGTTCCTCGGTCACGATCATGCAATAAGCTGGCTTCGGTAGAACCTCTATTTTCAAAGGCTCAACTTCTAATCCGTCAGTAACTCGCAACATAGAAGCTAAAGTTGCGAGTGCATCTGCGAATTGATTGTGAGACCTCGATAAGTATTCAAATGAAACTTCATCGAATTCTTTGATTAGATCCTCTAGATACTCGTGATACGGGAGCAGCTTGGCATCTTTAGTCTTCCATTCACCTACAGTCTGTAGTATGATTAGCGCGGAATCCCCGAATACTTTTAGCTTGGCCACACCCATCTCAATTGCGGCTTGAAGCCCAAGGATGCAAGCTTCATACTCAGCTACATTGTTAGTGCATGGGAAGATCAACTTCGCAGCTCTACCGGATGATGTTGCCCATCGGGGATATCGAAGCGCCCCGGTGCGAAACTGCACAAATTCACAGCTCCATCAAAGAACATTGTCCATGAGTCTTCATTTACACTCAAAACACGGTCATCTAAGAAACGATCATCCTTATTGGAGACTCTTAAATTCTCGGCCAATAGATCAGCAATCACTTGACCCTTAACCGACTTTTGTGGCATAAATTGCACATCAAATTCGGAAATTAAAATCTGCCATTTAGACAACTTACCCACCAAAGCTGGCCGATCAAGTAAGTACTTGATGGGGTCATTCTTAGTCACGAGGAATATCTGGTAATGCAATGTATACTGCCGCAATCTATGCAATACCCATACCAAGGCGGCACAAGTTTTTTCCACATCAGGATATTTCAATTCAGATACAGTGAATTTTTTACTCAGATAATAAATGGCTCGTTCTTTTTTATCGACAGGATTTTCCTGAGCCAACATTGCACCCAATGATTCACTATAAATGGTGAGATAGAGAATCAAAGGATGCCCCGGCGATGGCGGAACAAGCACCGGTGGATTCATCAAGTAATGCTTTATCCTGTTGAACGCTTCTCGACATTCATTGTCCCAGTTGACTCGTGCATTCTTCTTTAGGAGCTTGAAAAATGGCTTGGCAGTTTGAAAGTGGGAAATGAACCGAGCTATGTAATTCAATCTCCCGTAAGGCTTCGGACTTCTTTTACTGTTGACGGAGGTTGCAACTCACATATAGCCTTAGCCTTGGATGGATCGATCTCAATCCCCTTACTGCTCACAATAAATCCGAGTAATTTACCGGATGTTGCTCCGAACACGCATTTAGTGGGGTTTAGACGAAGCTTGAATTCACGGAGTCGATCAAACAACTTCTTCAAGGTCTCGACGTGGCTTTTTGCAGGTCGAGTCTTTGCAATCATATCATCAACATAGACTTTAATCTCTTGATGCATCATATCATGGAATAATGCTACCATGGCTCGTTGGTAAGTTGCTCCCGCGTTCTTGAGTCCAAACGGCATAACCTTATAATGAAAGGTTCCCCACGGGGTGATAAATGCAGTTTTCTCCTTGTCTTCCTCATTCATCCTTATCTGATTGTACCCAGAAAAACCATCCATAAATGAGAATAGTTCAAATCCGGCAGTACTATCGACAAGGACATTTATGTGAGGTAACGGGAAATCATCCTTCGGGCTGGCCTTGTTCAAATCCCGATAGTCGATACAAACCCGAACTCTACCGTCCTTCTTCATCACCGGCATGATGTTAGCCACCCAATCAGGATATTGTGAGACTTCAATGAATCCCACTTTCAGAAGCTTCATCACTTCTTCCTCTATCTTCTTTGAGAGCTCGGGTTTAGTTCTCCGTAACCTCTGCTTCTTAGGTGGCATGTCTGGGTTAGTAGGCAAATAGTGCTCCACGATTGACGGTCCGAACCGGGCATGTCGGCATAGGTCCATGCGAAGATGTCTTGATATTCATTCAGTAGCTGAATTAGGCGCTCAGCCTCATCTTTGGGGAGACTTGCCCCAATTTTCACCTCCTTGGCTTCTTCAGTGTCACCTAAATTAATAGTGACGGTATGCTCGGACGTAAGAGCTTTAGCTTTTTCATGTTGCTCCCAGCTACGTTGCACCTCAATGGAATCCTTGGTCGAATCTTCGAGATCATCATTATCAGCACTTGTTGCATTGGATTGGACCATCCCCACACCTTTGCATGCTATATGATCATCCCTGAAACAGAATGTAGATAGATCAAAAAGACAAACAGGGTAAATCGTATTTTATTTTTTTGGAAGATTTTTTGAAAGATTTTTTTTTTTAAAAAAAACAATTGGGAAAACATTTTTTTTGAAGCATTTTGACACAAGAAAGCAATGATGAAACCCGGGCCTCTAATTCTCCTTGGATTTTTCATTTGTTTTATCGGTTGGATATCATCACCGGGCTAGTTTGGTGTGCCTCATCATGCTCTCAAATAAAGGTTGTAATCTTATTGAAATTTATCAATCAATTACAATTTATTGAATGGAAAATGCAATTCAAGTCCTAAGAAGAAAGCGAAAAAGAAGAAACAGAAAACAATCCCTAGAAAGCAATAAAAATTCCCACGCAGGGGAATGTGTAAAAGTGATAAATGGGTTACTCTTGTGGGCCGGGGCCCATTTCTTCCAGAAATTCTCCATCAATGGCTCCTATGACGAGGTCATTGAATAGAATTGTGATTCCTTCCAAGGCGTCATCAGAAGCCTCGGTCTTTGGAGGTGTCGGATCATCCATGCCATCCCATCCAGTTGGAATTATGGTGCGGGGGTCAATATAAGAGCTAGGAGGAGCCGAATATTTCACCATATAGTTGAATTTTCCATTTGGCTGCCCCAGAGTATTCATAACTTCCGCTTCATCTTTCATCATAATTGGAGGACCAGGGAACGTCTTGTGAATGTTTGGAGGTGGTAAATTTTGCCTCCCTCGCCCTTGTTTAGGTGGCGAGTTGTGCCTTCCCCATCTAGAACTTCCTCCACCTCTTCCATGGTACCCTAATCCAGCAGATCGGGACCTTTGAGGAGCTTCAATGGGGTTTTGAATACCCTGACCTCTTCTTCCAAGACCATGGCCAGGAACAAAGCCATTCCCGACCATCACCCTTCCTACCATAAGGGCAGCATTTGAAACTTCAGGAGCGGGCGGTGAGGAATCTCGAGAGGCTTGTATAGTGGAAACCAATTCAAATGAGTAATAACTTGATTCGAATTCAACATCTGGCTCCACATAAGGGATGCCCGTCTCATGGTAGATTCGATGATCCTCCTCTCCATAGACAGTGACCAGCTTTCCTTTGATCACGAACTTCACAGATTGATGCAAACTTGAAGGTACCGCTCCAGCAGTGTGAATCCAAGGATGACCTAGTAGAAAATTAAATGCGGTAGGAATATCCATTACTTGAAAAGGGACATTGAAAACAACCAGTCCTATTTGCACATCAAGATGAATCCCTCCGAGCACCTCCTTCTTTGTGCCATCAAAAGTTCGCACAAAAAGTCTTTGCAGCATGTATCTTGGACGAGTCTACCTTAAGGCGGTGAAGAGTGGCCAACGGACATATATTTAGGGCAGACCCATTATCAATGAGCACTCGGGACACATGAGAAACCTTGTGCTTGACCGATATGTAGAGTGCTTTATTATGCCCCCTACCCTCAAGAGGGAATTCCTCATCAGAAAAAGCAATCATGTCCTTGAGAAGGACCGATCCCACAAAATTCTCCAGCTTATCTGCCTCAACCGTTTCGGGTACATGAATTTCACTCAGCACCTTCATCAGCGACTTTTGATGCACAGAGGATGTTTGGAGGAGCTCGAGCAAAGAGATCTGAGCGGGCATCTTTCGCAATTGCTCGACCACATTATACTCACTTGCTTTAATCACAGCCAGAAATTCTTTAGCTTCTTCGTCAGTAACAGGCTTTGTGGGTTGATTATTGGCTTGAGCGTAAGTGCGACCAGACCTCGTAACAAGGTCAACATTTAGGTCATAGGACCAAGGCACCGCTTTGTTGTCGACATACTCATATGGTTGAGGTATCTCGATGACAATCTCCTCATCAGATGCATCTTCTAGCGGGGGCATATCCGCAAGCAACGGATCTACTTCTTCCTTGCCATCATCGAAAGCAGCCTGCTCCTCCTCCCAGTCAATAATAATATGGAAAATGGGAGAAACTATGCAGTTATGGTCAGCATACATGATGGCACCGTTATCTACCATTTTGGCAACCCTTTCTCTCATCAGTGATAATGGAGTGTTCTCATGACGTGGATAGTATCTAGCTCTCACTAGCCCATTATAAGCATCCACCACATGCACCTTCGGGTTCTTGATTCGATTGTCAACATATTCGAAGATAGCATTCACCCTATCTTCATGCTCGGGTAGAGGATTCTTCTTGACATTCGGTTGGGCAGTGTTGAAGGCAAATGCCTTGGTGTCCAGTAAGTTTTGGACCTTATGCTTCAAAGTCATGCATTCATCAGTTGAATGTCCTACTTCCCCCATATGATACTCGCATTTCTTAGAGGGGTCGTAGTTAGAAAATTTCTCAGCATTAGGTCGCTTTGGCTCGTAAGACAGCAATTCCCTCTTTTGAAGGACCTTTAAGACCTGGGACAGAGAACCAGGAAGAGGAGTGAACTGCCTCTTAAAAAACGGTCGAGGCGCGGTCGGTCGGCCTCCGCCTTGTTGATTCTTAGGGACATGAACAATCGGAGGCTTGTCAGACTGTGTATATGCAGCGTTGACTTCCGTGCTAGGTTCTTTGTCTTTCTTCATGGTGAACCTTTTGCCTTGATGGGTTGGTTCAATGAACCATCCATCTCTTAACCCAACTTCGATTTGTTCACCTACCGGGATAAGTTGGTTAAAGTTCTCAACGTACGTGCTAGCCATCCGGTTGCGAAACTCAAACGGGAGAGTCTTAACGAACAACTTCATCAACTCCTTGTCAGCAGGCTCCGGAGTGACTTGAGCGGCCATATTTCGCCACCTCACAGCATACTCCTTGAACGACTCACTCTTCTTCTTCTCCATCCGCTCAAGATCCTCTCGAGAAGGTGCAATGTCCATGTTGAACTTATATTGCTTGAGGAATGCATCAGTCACCTCATTCCAGGTATCAAGGAGGTTTAGATTCTTCATTATATACCAGCTCAGTGCAGGCCCAATCAAACTCGCATGGAATGATTGAATCATGAGGGGCTCATTCTTGACATATTGGGCCATGCGTACGTGGTACATCTGCAAATGAGCTTTTGGGCAGGAAGTACCATCATATTTCTTGAACTCCGGCATTTTGAACTTCTTCGGCATCTTGACCTTCTCATACACAGACAAGTCGAACGGGAGTGAGCGTTGTGACTCCTGCAGCTGTTTGACTTTCTCTTCTAGCTTTGCAACACGCTCATCTTGCTCCGTCTTAGGGACGTTGTCAGGCTTAGCCTTTTCGGCTGTGATCAACGGTGGGTCATCATCCAACCCATGCATGTCGACATCAATCATTTGGGCCTTGTTTGTCGGCTTTGAAACTACTATCTCGGGGAGAGCAGGTGCAGGAGTCGGATTCGCTTGGAGTAATTGGAATTGATCCGTCATAAGCTGTATAGAAGCAAGCACTTGTTGGAGTTGAGTCTCCACAGCGGACGTACGATCACGCATTTCAGTTTGGTCGGCCATTCTAGCTCTCAATCGCGTGATTATGGGCGAACGTGAGGAATCTGTTATCACCTAAATTCAGAAATGAACAAAAATAAGTAACCCATATGAAGTACGCCGGTCCATGACAAAGGTCTAACACTTTTATTCATTAATGAGATTTTTCTGACATTGACAATGTAAAAACTTTGAAGTGTCCTAAACAAATGAACTAGGAAAATAAATGACTCAAATTCCTAACATTAATCTAGAAATAGCAAGATTGATTCAAGCACTTTATCTAGCTTGATCAATATACACTTGGGACGCCATTCGGTGCAATCGCTTGTTCTCCTCCTGAGCTTTTTCAGCAACTCTTTTGAGGCGTTTATTCTCAGCACGATTGGTGATCTTCAGCGGCACCTCTGGTATCTTTGGAAGCAGCTCCTCTGGAATCTTGTGTTGTTGAATGTACTTAGTCGATGCATAGTACTTTCTTTCTTTACCCTTCAGCTCTTCCTCGGGCCATTTAAGTTTTCGTGGATGGCACATGTCCCACATTGATTTGATAGTGAGAATAGAGTCTTCATGGTCTCGGTTTCCATCAACGAAATTGACTTTGAGTGGATCTGCTTGTAACGCCGGGGGAAGCTCTTGCACGACTTGATGCGACGAGTCACTCTAGTCGGATAGTACTCCAATGCTCCAGTGAATCCCAATAGAGGGATTGGGCCAACACCTCCACATGTGAGTCTCGCCACACGAACTTGGAACCATTTAGCATGCCATAGGAAACCCTTGGAAGTTGGTTTTTCATGAAAGCTAGCCATCTAGAATAATGGTAATCCAGTGCATGTTTTTGGTTGTTCTCAAATTTTATAATAGGGTGATTAGAATCACTAATATCATGTATATTCATTAAACCACCAAATCCCTTTATATGAGAAAGAAACCAAACTTGCAAAAGCTCGGGAGAGGAACGGAAGGTCTTATCACCGCCTCCTTTAAATCGAGTGAGGGAAAGAAAGGTTTCGGCTAGAATGGTGTTTACAAAATTTTCCCTTCCAACACTTGCTTAAGTAAATGAGCCATCAAAGGGTTAATAGCATTCTTGCAGTAAGGAAAGATTATGAACCCAAAGAAAGCTAAAAGGAAAACCCTACGCATTTGAAATGAAGTACCATTTTCGAAACATTCTTTTAGAAAAGATAATGGGCAAGTATGGCGGTGAGCCTTCAAAACTTTTCTTATGTTGTCCTCTTTGATTCTTAAAAAATCAGATAAGGCCACAAGGGGATCAATTCCAATAGGTGGACTAATCAATTCAGCTTTCAAAGATTTTCCCAAGGCAATGCTATATTCTTCCAAGGTGGGAGTGAGCTCATGCTTACCGCCAAAGATAAAGGTGGAAGTCTTGGGGCACCAACAGTGGGCAAGTGCTTGGATGATACCGCCATGGATGTTGATACGCAACAGTGGAAGTAGTCGAGCTATATGCGACTCTACAAATTGGCGGCCAGCTTGGTCTAACTTGTCCCACCAAGTGCTAAGCTCTTCCTTTGGAGGGAGAATAATTCGAATGTCCGACGTCCCCATTGTATATTGATCAAGACACAGGACAATCCTAATGCCATGGATCGACAAAATAATGCAATAAAGTAAGTAAATTGCAAAGGCAAAAAATTTAGAGAACTTACTTTGCCAATAAGGGGCAATCACATAGACATGCGCATGGTAAGTGGTTCGATTTCTAATCTATAAGGCTTAGCAAGGTGAAGCCACATGGATGATCGGACTAGCCACGGGCTTGTGGACTATGTCGGGTCCTCATGACTCCGGCTTGGTCAAAGAGCCGACCCAGGTCGCGGGCATGCGGACCGAGGTGGGTACTCCTGACACCATGAAAGAAGTTTCGGGATTGAGATGGGCGACTCGTACCGCGAGCATGCGGTCGGAGTGGTATCCATCTCAACACCATCCTGAATGATCCTATGCGGCCCAGGTCCGGCGGCAGGTTGTGTGTGCAAAAGTGTAGTGTAAATGCAAGGCATGCACAACAGTTTATAGCAAGCAACACTTCATATGTGCAAGTAAACCATTCATTCCTACACCTACCTACAAAATAAGGGTTAGCAAACACTTCCCCTTATACCTCCCAATCTGCAAAAACATTTAACACCTTAAATGTTAGGGACGTACCTGGAATCCTTGCTGCCAAACAAAAACATTTTTCACAAAAAGAAAATTGGCCTAAGTCCACTAAGTGTTTTAACACAAGTCCCCCGGAGTCGCCAGTGTCGCGGCCAAATTTTCGGGTGCACCACCTAAAAATTAGGCTAATGGATTGCTAAGCCTAGACTTAGCTCGGGCTCTCCCAAGCCCATACCAACTCGCGATTTAAATTTAAGTATCTAGCATGCAAAAGGGAGTCGCCACTAATCAATTTATGGTAGGTCGATTAGACACCTAAGTAAAATAACGGGAGAATTATTTTACTTCTACGAACCAGAGACTTTGGGTACGGGGACTTGGTTACACTAGACTATCCTAGTGCCCTTTCGGTACCTTTCTCTTTTATTTCGAAAAAAATGTTTTGCAGGCAGCTTAAATTGATTTTATTTCACTTTCCTAACGTGTAAGGTGATCATACATGTGCGCATACCACCAATTTAACACTCAAGAATGCAAATAAAATAATGCAGGACTTACCTCAAAGCAACGAAAGCATCTGCGTTTGTTAGATCAGAATTCACATCAACAATCTTAGATATGATTTATAATTAACAAGCAATCACTCAAGTTTTGCCTTCACTTTTTAATGAGAATATAGTCCATATGCAATGCAATGTTTCTAATCTAATATGAAATGATATGGCATGACAAAATGTCCTAAACTATATGAATAATTAAAACAATGATTTTTTAATGAACATGCAATAATTAAATATGCAATCTAAATTAATCAAAATGACCTAATTCTAATGACGTGCAATTTCTAATTAAATGAACCTAATAATAAACCCTAAATGACGTGCATTTAGTGGGTCTAATTCTATATGACATGCACATGAATTTTCTATTCTAAAAAATGCAATATATTCTAGAAATTGAAACTAATTTATCCTACGACAAATTTTATGAAATTCGAAATTAAGGAAAATGCAAAAACATAACTATCTAGATTAAGATTCTATCTAGCTTATATTAAGGATCAAGTCGAGTAAATCCTAATTTAAACTAAGATATTATCTTAACCTAGCAAGCTCTAACCTAAGATGCAAAAATCAATCTAAACTTAAAATAAAAACGTGCAATTTATTCTAATATGCCATGACGTGCAAATAATGCCTTAATTCCTAAGTTTTTATGAAATTCGAAATTAAAATTAAACATGCAATTCAGATAAAAAAAACTAACATCCTAAATGAGTGCACTTTTTCTTTTTCTTTTTCATGACTCAAAATAAAATTCCTATCTAATCGTGCAAGATAAAAAAAAAACAAACCTAATCCTAATTCAAATTTTTTTTTTGATTTTTACTTTTACAAAAATAAAATTGACTTAAACACCACGACATCAAATCAAACAAGATAAAAATTGATATCCAAAAATTGGCGAACCATATCTCGCGCATGAGATCGGGTTGTCCAACTTTAAAATTAAATCGCGAATCGAATCTTGAGCATGAGATCGGATTGTCGATTTTTGCAAGGGATTGCGAGTCGGATTTCGGGCGCGAAAATCGGACTGACAACCCCTAATTTAAGGGGGCACTTTCATGTCGGAATATCAATCTATTATCAATGAATAGATTCCCTAAAAAACAAGATATAAAGGAAAAAATAAAAAAAAAAATAACTGAATAAATAATAAATAAGAAAATCTACCTAATTCCCTTTTCCTCTTTTTGCTTTTTTTTTTTTTTTTTTTTTTTGTTTCTCCTTTTGCTTCCAAAAAAAAAAAACTGGGCAGCTCGTGCGTGAGTCTCCAAGGAGGCCGATTGGAGTAGGTCACCAGCAACGGCGGGTCACCGGAGAAGGGAGGCAACCGGCGCGCAAGTGGACCGGCTCGGCGGTGGTTCGGCGAGAGGAGATGAGTCGCGTGCGGGCGGCATCCGGAGCGGCTGAACCGGGCTTGGCTCGGGTCCAATCTCGGCAGCAAGGGTCGGGCAGATCTAGGTGGAGAGTAGGCCGTCGGACGGGCGACGAGACCGGCGGGCGGGTTTCGCGTGGCGAGGGCGACGGTGGAGGCGAGATCTCGGGCCTCGGCTGCTGCAGGGGAGCTCGGGCGGAGCTGCAAGAGACGCCGGGCGGGTGTGACGAGCTGCTGCGGCGGTCGTCGAGGGGATCGCGAGCGTGGAGGAGCAATGGTGGCCGGTGGGCTCGGCGTCCGGATCTGGTGCGGGCGGCTCGGTTGGTCGGTCAATTTGGGGGAGCAACGAGAGGAAGAAGAAGATGAACATGGGTCTTCTCCCTTTTTTCTTTTTGCTTTTTCTCTTTTGTGTTCTCTTTTACCCACCAAAAGAAAAAGAGAACCAAGCCCCACCCCTAAAAAACCAAGAACCCCCTTTTTATAGGTGAAAGACTTGTGATTTCAATTTTTTTCCGAATCCATATCGGTAACACTTTTTCACCAATTTTGTCCCATATTGATAAGGATTCAAGATTTTGATAAAATTTTTCTCTAAATCTAAATCTTGCCAAGATAAATCGCAATATTTCATCATATCCACCCAAAAATTCATCATATCTCGGAAAAATTTTGAATTTCTAATTTCTCACAAGATAATTTCTGACCATTTAAAAATAGGCTTGGCCAACTAATTTAAACCCATCCGCCACCGATTCAATAAAAAGCAAAAATGCAAATAAAAAATAAATGCAACCTAAATCTATACACTATGTAATTAATAAAATTAACCCCCTAATTTTCTATGCAATAAATAAATAAATTAAATTGCCAAAATTTAGGTGTCAACATGATGTTTTAAAGATGACAAAATAAATCAAAAGCTACTAACGTGTTTAATAGTTGAGTAATAGACTATGTAGATGATAGAACGTATAAAGGATATTGTCAAAGTCTATATTTGGAAGAATCAGAAGACAGACTCTATGCTGAAGCTGAACTTATACAGACTGTATCCAGACCTTAAGGCTAAATATGTTCAGAAGCATAATATGTTCAGACTAACGTCCATATTGTAAAGTCTACTTCAGTCTGAAGACACTCAGACTCTACTTCAGTATGAAGACTCTCAGACTTTATATCTAGAACGAGACACAAGTCCAGAACGTGACGAAGTTCAGAACGAGACACAAGTTCAGAATGTAGCAGATTCAGAATGAAGCATGTTCAGAACGAAACAACTTGACAGAACGTAACACAAGCCCCAAACATATAATGGCTAGTGATCTGGTTTGGATTTTACATCAAGATAGATTTGATTGACTCAATCTATTTGATTGACGATTGGATATTGAAGACAAGAACTTTTTATACGAAGAAGCTCTACTTATGGAAACCAAGATTTTGTTTGTATGGGCGATTATAATCAATTTGGAATTCTACTTTCATCACTCAACGACTACCAAATCTTCTAGATAAAATTTGTCCAATGGGTAGATTGGAAGATGATCCTCTAGATACTGTCCAACGGCTAGTTTGGAAGTGGAGGAGTATTTAAGGAGATCAAGGACCGATGAGCAAGTAAGAGACGGAGTGCAGGATTTATAATTCCAAAGTTTGAGCGACCTTCAATCATACACTTGTCTTTGGTGAGCTTATACGTTTGTGATCGTGAGATAAATACCAAAAGAGTGACTTAGTAAGATAGTGTGATCTACCACTGAGTGTTTGCACTCAAAGTTGTAATCTCTTGTTGATCACATAGTGGAATCCAGCAGAAGGGGAGAGTGGACGTAGGCTTGATCTAAGCCGAACCACTATAAATTCTGTGTTCATATTCTCTTCCATGAACTTCTTTATTTTGTTCGTAGTTCTATTTAACTGCTAAAGTCTGAACTCGCTCAAAGTCTGTTGTTCTTCAAATTCAGTTTCAAAAGTAAAATATTTTCACTGTTCTTTGCGAAAAATTATTTTCACACCTATTCACCCACCTCTAGGTGTTCATACTAGCACTTACAATTAGTATCAGAGCCAAGTGCTTGTTTTATTAAAGTGTTTTTACTTTTGAGCTAAAGATCTTCTATGGCTAGTATCTTGGCACTAGGACTTATGGAAGGGCAAAGCAATACCAGGCCACCATATTTTGATGGAAATGAATACAACGTTTGGAAAAACAAAATGAAGGCATTCCTAAGATCCAGAAATCCCTTGCAATGGGATGTTGTGGAAAAAGGAATCAATCCCATTGCTGTGTCTACATCAAACAAGAATGGCAAAGAAAAAGAAACCAAACCCCCTGCTCCTATGTCTCGGACGGAGTTGTCCAAAAGAGAAGCTCTTGATGCAAAAGCCATTTATTCTTTATATTGTGCCTTGTCTCCTGCTGAATATAACATAATCTCTTCATGTGAAACAATAGAAGAAGTTTGGGATAGACTTCATGTCACTTACAAATGAACTAATCATGTAAAAGAGACAAAAGTAAACTTCCTACTTGGCAAATATGAATCCTTCAAGATGAAGCAAGGAGAGTTGATTAGATATGTTCAGCCGTTTTACAGAAATTGTAAATGGTTTAGCATATCAAGGTCAGCCAATTTCTGCCCTAATGAAGGTCAACAAACTCTTGCGAGGTCTCTCAAAAGATTGGAACCATGTCAAACCTCAATTCGGGAAACTCAAAGGATTATGCCACTCTCCGTTGATGAATTGATTGGCACTCTTCAATCTTACGAAGTGGAACAAATCGTTGATGAAGATCCCGAAGGTAAGAAGTCCATCGCTTTAAAAGCTAATGATGATTCTGATGATACAGACTCAGAAAATGACATGGACGACGAAGAACTTGCTTTTATGATCAAGAAATTCAAAAAGCTGAGTAAAAAAGGAAGGAAATTTAGTGGAAGAAGACAATACAAGCAGAATGGGTAGAAAAGAACAATGAAAGAAGATGACGAGCAAGAAAATATATGTTTGATGGCACATTCAGACTCAGACTCAAATTCGGAATCATAATCAGACTCAGAATTAGAGTCTGACTCAGACACAAACTCAGAATCTGATGAGGAAATTGAGGTAAGCCATTCAAAAATTCCTATCAAAATTTCAAAGTATATAAATGAGCTCTATTTAAATCTCAAATCTTCTCTTAAAAGGATCTTCGAACTAAAAAAAAAGAGAATTCGAGGCTTAGGCAACAGGATCTTTCTCAAAAAGAAAAGTTTGAAATTTTACAAAAAAGATTTTCTACTAACAAAAGAAAGTCGAGATTTACTTGTCAAATAAAATGATTCTTTAAAGAAAGAATTTTCAAAGGATTCAAAAATATTAGAGCATATTCTTTCCATACAAGTACCTTACTATAACAAGTCAGGACTTGGTTTCAATAAGGAAAGTGATTCTCTAATAGATTTTCCTAAAGTCAAGGAAAGACTTAGACAAAGACCTCCTAAACTTGCGTACACAAAGCATTTTCAAAAGATTTTTACAAAACCTGTTGGTCGAAAAGCCCTCAAATGTTCAAATTGTGGAGATTCAGGACACTTTGAGAAAGAATGTCCTAAATTTTGGAGACCTGTTAAGAAATATTGGGTAAAAACAGCATACCCTACTAACTCTCATGGACCCAAGAAAAAATGGGTACGAAAGAAAATACGAGTTGTTTTTGTAGGAAATAAATGAAAAGAAGAAAGAGAATTTGGTAAGGAATGCATATTTTTTATTCTCAATTTGGTTTGAGTACATAATTTAAAAATTCTCATTATACTTATATTCTCTTTGTGCCTTGATTGATTTAGACTTTGTTATGACCGTATTCAATGATTTGTTTTATTGAAGAAAGATTCGTGTGATTCGTTTTTGTGATTCGAGATTTGACTTGATACGTGTGATCATTTTTGATATCTTGCTTAGAGACAATTGAGTTTATTTGGTTTGATTTTATGCTCTCAGATTTTATTATATTTTGCATAGTAGAAATCTGTTTTACGTGATATTAATTTATTATGCAAAATATTCTTTCTTAAATATTAAAGGATTTTATTCTCTCTGATTTTATTGTACTTTGACTAAGTGAGAATTTCTTTTTCAAGATATTATTGTGCATAATATTCTTTCCGTAAATAATATCTTATGATGAGTTAAGAAAGAATATTTGATTATCTATAGAGATTTCATATTTTGCTCTAACGTCATGGAAGGATCCAAATTGATGGATACCAAAAAGGAAATGAGTGCATTGCAGGAAATTCTATGAGGGAAGAATGATTGCGAGTTTACGTAGGTGCAATCAAAAAGGTATCTCATGCGAAGATTGGTAATGATTTTTTTTAAGGTAAGAGAATATTTTTTATCCTGCCTTGCAAATCTCTACATACATTTATCATGATTTTAGATTATTGCCTATGAATTATATATGATATCTTTTGTCATAAACATAAGGCATTGCATTTTTTCACTTGATTTGGCACGTGATAGAAATATGTACTTTCTTTTTGTGAAATGCATCTATAATATATTTTTGAAATTTATGATCAAGGAAATCCCTTTGATCTCGAAATATATTATTGCATATTTATGGATATTCTCGCTATATTTTAGAAGATATCTTATATCTAGCAAGTTTGATCCGCAAATCAAAGGAAGATATTACGTGATATTTTTGCAAAGATTGTTATCTGTTATACAAGAATTTGTAGGTGGCAAAAGCATATTCCATATGGATTTTGGAAAGCTCGATCCGAAAATTGTGGAGATTCTATACTGTTTTCTGGAGGCTCAAACATTCCCTTCCTTGTGCAAAGTTTTTGTAAATTATTGAGGAAATCCCTTATGTGTCGTATGAAAGGGAGAGAAAGTGAATCCAAAAGGAAAGGAAAAGAATCGTGATCACCTCAAAAATGCAACAAATTGAGGTGAAGCATCGATCAATTATGGAAAAATCTTTTTGAATTGATCGTGATCTTATTATGGAAGGAAGGAAAAGGTAAATATGTCAGAACTTGTTAAGTTCTACAAAATTCGGTGAGTGCATCTTTTATTACCTTTTGTTATTAACAAATCTCTTATTTATATTATCGTTTTATTATGACAAAAAAGGTAAGTGAATGCATCTGTGATTTTCATTAGATATTTGCTGATATATATGATCGAAGTGATCTATATTACATATCTTTGATATTCGATTTACTTTATAAAAGCTGATTTTTGGAAATTATGTTTCATGCAAGACATATTTGTTATTGTTTTATATTCTCTACGTGATACTATTTCTATTGTTATCGCTTTTTGATTATGACAAAAAGGGGGAGAGAATATAAATATGCATATGTGTTGATTGGTTGATATTATTTATTGCATAATATTGAGCTACGATTATTTTTCTATATATTGTTATGCTCAATCTATTTGCTATCTTCTGCTATCTTCTATTTGCTATCTTTTGCTATCTTCTAATTTGAATTACATTATTTGAATATCTTTATAAGCGTGTTTACACATATGCATATTTAGAGATTGTTTTGTCATCATCAAAAAGGGGGAGATTGTTAGGGAAATCCCTTATGATGTTTTGAAGATGACAAAATAAATCAAAGGCTACTAACGTGTTTAATGGTTGAGTAATAGACTATGCAAATGATAGAACGTATAAAGGATATTGTCAAAGTCTATATATGGAAGAATCAGAAGATAGATTCTATGCTGAAGCTGAACTTATATAGATTGTGTCTAGACCTTAAGGCTAAATATGTTCAGAAGTAGAATATGTTCAGACTTATGTCCAGATTGTAAAGTCTACTTCAGTCTGAAGACACTTAGACTCCACTTCAGTCTGAAGACTCTCAGACTTTACATCTAGAACGAGACACAAGTCCAGAATGTGACGAGGTCCAAAACGAGACACAAGTTTAGAATGTAGCAGATTTAGAACGAAACAACTTGACAGAATGTAACACAAGCCCCAAATATATAACGGCTAGTGATCTGGTTTAGATTCTACATCAAGATAGATTTGATTGACTCAATCTAATTGATTGACGATTGGATATTGAAGACAAGAACTTTCTATATGAAGAAGCTTTACTTATGGAAACCAAGATTCTGTTTGTATGGGCGATCAAAATCAATTTGGGATTCTACTTTTGTCACTCAACGGCTACCAAATTTTCTAGATACAGATCTGTCCAATGGGTAGATTGGAAGACGATCCTCTAGATACTATCCAATGGCTAGTTTGGAAGTGGAGGAGTATTTAAGGAGATCAAGGACCGATGAGCAAGTAAGAGATAGAGCGTAGAATTGAGAATTCCAAAGTCTGAGCGACCTTCGATCATACACTTGTCTTTGGTGAGCTTAAATGTTTGTGATCGTGAGAAAAATACCAAAAGAGTGACTTAGTGAGATAGTGTGATCTACCATTGAGTGTTTACACTCAAAGTTGTAATCTCTTATTGATCACATAGTAGAATCCAGCAGAAGGCTGTTAGCGTGGGAGAGTGGACGTAGGCTTGATTTAAGCCGAACCACTATAAATTCTGTGTTCATATTCTCTTCCATGAACTTCTTTATTTTGTTCGTAGTTCTATTTAACTACTAAAGTTTGAACTCGCTCAAAGTTTGTTGTTCTTCAGAGTCAGTTTCAAAAGTAAAATATATCACTATTCTTTGCGAAAAATTATTTTTACATCTATTCATCCCCCTCTAGGTGTTCATACTAGCACTTACAATATTTAGAATTACTTGGAATAGAAATCCATTTATAAATGTTTACCAATGGACTTGCGTCAACTGAAGGACCTGGCCAAGATGAGAAGACTCCCTGAATAACTCGTGAACAGAATTTTTGAGCAATTTGCGAAACTCTTGTTCCAGTATTGGAGGCCTAGGTTCCCTTGAAGTAACCTACTCATGTTCTTGTTGCTGCTTTGTTTTCTCTCCAAGATAGGGAAGCATAAATATTACTCTGCAAAAAGGGATCCAAGCTCTCTTCATAGATCACTCGAATCTTTATCACATGCACATCATACAACCGTTTCGCTGGAATTGGAACGAGTCAATTGGAACGAAAAGAACAAAAAAAATCATAAACATATTGCATTAGTACTAATTTAATCATAAATATTTCAATAGGACCAATTTAGTCCTATATCTTTTTACATTAGCACTAATTGAGTCCATCCGATAAATTTAGGCCGGAAAGTGCAAACGTTGACATCGGCCGTCCATGTAAGCATAACCAAGACCGACGTGCACATTTAAAAAAAAAAAATTAAATATTTTTTCGAATTTGTTATTATTTTTTTCTTTTCTTTTCCTTTTATCCTTTTTTTTTTTTTTGTGGTTGGCTAGGCTCAGGCTAGAGAGCCTTGCCGACCATTGGGTGAGCGCACAAGGCCTTGCTAGTCGAGGGTGAAGGTAGCCATGGCCTCGCCTGTGGCCACTTGTGCCTTGCCCACATTTGGACGAGGCAGAATGAGGGCTTTGTAGCCCTCACCTAGTGCCGGTGAGGCTTGCACACCATAGTGAAACAAAAAAGATAAGAAGGAAAGAGAAGAAAAAGAAAATAAAAATTCATAAAAATTTGAAAAATAGTTAAAAAATAACAAAAGCTATCCATGTTAGAAGCACTTGCATCACATGGACAAACGGTGTCACATCGCCGATTTTCTAAAATTGGTGAAGTGATACCAATGTGAAAATGTTTAGATTTAAATTGATTTAATTAAAAGATTTATGATTAAGTTGATATCAATGTAATAAATTTATGATTTTTTTGGTATTTTTTCAATCAATGAGATGTCGGATGAAAAAATTATGAGCAACCAAAATTTGGCCGATTTCTAAAAGATATTATTTGGAAAAGAAAAATGTCACCACTTCTAGGAAATTATAGAGGTCTCACAACCTTGGTCCCACGGTGTATATTCCCTTTCAACAACACCCCCACTCATCTACACAAAATTTGAGTGTCAATTTTGAGCCACATAACCACCCACGGTCAGGATTTGACATGTCAATATCAATGAAGACTTGGAAAAGTAAGTCAAGCATAACCAATAATTGAGACTTATATGGTTCCGCGTTATTCACTCATTATCCCTCACGACGTTCGCTATACTGATTGTAGAGGGAAAATACTTTTCATCTTGCAAATATATTGTCAATGAAATGAGAAGGACCCATTCCCCATAAAACCATGTCCAGCTGTAATAGGAATTGTCCTCAATGGAGGCTTCACGGGAGTGATCTTCCAATCTATAAGTATAGTCCTCAATCTTGCTAACAATAGGCGAACTTGAACCATCTCCCACCTCCCAAAACCCAACCATCCCCCTCAAATCATGGTTTCTCGCTTTTTGCTATCCACCCCGTCTCTTTTAGCTGTCTTCTTCTTCTTCTTCTTCTTGCTCTTCTTGGTTGGCAACACTTCATTTCATGGTGCGGGCGTTTCTGCTTCCTTTACTTCTTTTTCCACTATCCACGCGACTGAGAATACAGATGGAGCAGAGGCTCTTCTAAAGTGGAAATCTACTCTTGACAACCATAGCCAATCTCTCCTCTTTTCATGGCATGGAGACAATCCTTGCAGCTTTACCGGTGTTACTTGCGACAACTTTGGAGCCATCGCCCATCTAAATCTTTCCCATCTTGGTTTGAGAGGAACTCTAGACGGTCTTGACTTCTCACACTTAAACAGTGTGGTTAGCTTTGAACTTGCCAACAACTCGATCTATGGCTCCATTCCCTCAAATATCGGTAACCTTTCCAAACTCAACTCTCTTGAACTTTGCTTCAATGAATTATCCGGGGACATTCCTCCAAGTATAGGCATGCTAGAGAGTCTTCATTATTTGGGCCTATGTGCAAACAACCTGAGTGGACATATCCCTTGGGAGATTGGACGGTTGGATTCTCTTTTGAAACTTGGTTTTTCCAGAAATAAGTTCACTGGTCCTATCCCCGCTTCTTTAGGGAACTTGAGCAACCTGATTCATCTTTATCTATGGAAAAATCAACTTTCAGGACCCATACCTTCAGAAATCGGGAGGCTCACTTCTCTTATCAAACTCGACCTATCAAAAAACAAACTCATTGGCTCAATTCCTCGTTCCATCAAAAACTTGACAAGTTTATCTCTTCTTTCCCTCTTTGAAAATGGGCTTTCGGGACCCATTCCTTCAGAAATCAGAAGGCTCACTTCTCTTATCAACCTTGACCTATCACAAAACAAACTCATTGGCTCAATTCCTCGTTCCATCAAAAACTTGACAAGTTTATCTCTTCTTTCCCTCTTTGAAAATGGGCTTTCGGGACCCATACCTTCAGAAATTGGAAGGCTCACTTCTCTTATCAACCTTGACCTATCACAAAACAAACTCATTGGCTCAATTCCTCATTCCATCAAAAACTTGACAAGTTTACCTTTTCTTTACCTCTTTGAAAATGAGCTTTTGGGACCCATACCTTCAGATATTGGGAGACTCGCTGCCCTTATTGAACTTGACCTATCAACCAACAGTATCAACGGCTCAATTCCTCATTCCATTGGAAATTTGACAAGTTTATCTTTTCTTCACCTGGAGGAAAATGGACTTTCGGGACTCATACCTTCAGAAATTGGGAGCCTAGCCAATCTAACTATATTGAACCTAGGCATCAATAAATTCTATGGCTCCTTGCCTTCTGAATTCAATAAGTTAACACAGTTGACAAATTTGCAGCTATTTGATAATGAACTAGAAGGGGAACTGCCAGCAGATGTATGCCTTGGGAGATCATTGAAAAATTTCTCTGTCAGAAATAATCATTTCACGGGTCCCATCCCCACGAGCCTAGAGAATTGTAGCACATTAATTAGATTGAGGCTTAGCAGAAACCAACTTACTGGAAACATAGCAAGTGCTTTCGGAATATATCCGAATCTAAATTTTATGGACTTGAGCCACAATCATTTGAGAGGTGAACTTTCATGGAAATGGGAGCATTGTAGTAATTTGATGAGTTTTAGGATATCAAACAATGACCTCTCTGGTGAGATACCCGCGACACTTGGAAGGATGGCTAAGTTACGGGAATTGGACCTTTCTTCAAATAATTTAAGGGGAGAGATTCCAAGGGAAATGGGTAACCTGTCCATGTTGTTGGAACTTGATCTAAGCAACAATGTGATCACAGGAAATGTCCCAATTGAGATTGGACTTTTATCCTATTTGGAAAAGCTGAACTTGGCATCAAACAATTTGAGTGGATATATACCGATGCAACTAGGCTCATGCAAACATTTGTTGAACTTAAACTTGAGTAGAAACAAAATCCAGAGAAGCATTCCTCCTGAGATAGGTAACACACAAGTTCTCGAGGTTCTTGATTTGAGTTATAATATTTTGTCTGAAAATATCCCAAGTGAGCTTGCAGAGCTGAGAAACTTGCAAGTTCTAAATATCTCCCACAATAGCTTGTTTGGTTCCATCCCACATAGTTTTGGAGATATGTTGTCCTTGACTTCTATTGATGTATCCTACAATGGTCTGGAAGGTCCTCTCCCTAATGTCAAGGCTTTCAATGAGGCTCCATTTGAGGCAATTCAACATAACAAAGGGCTTTGTGGAAATGTTGTTGGTTTACCAAAATGCAATTCTAATGGGAACAAGAAACGTAATCTGCACATTGAAGCTAGAATCACAATAATCCTCATTCTCTCGTTCTTGGGGTTTCTCCTTCTCTCTGGCACCTTGATTGTTCTTGGAATCATCAATCACCATCAAAGAAGGATTATGAAGAGAGCGAACAATGAGAGGGCAAATGATTTGGATTTCAAGAGTATTGTGAGATATGATGGCAAAGTTTTCTATGATCGAATCGTGGAGGCCACGAAAGGATTTGATTCCATGTACTGCGTCGGTGAAGGAGCATATGGAATTGTTTATAAAGCTGAGATATCAGAAGGTCAAACGTTTGCTGTAAAGCAAACATTGTCATCCCAGGAAGATAGTGAGATCATTGATTTGATACCATTTGAAAGAGAAATTCAAGCCTTAACATATATACGTCACCGCAACATCGTGAAATTTTATGGCTTTTGCTTTCATGCCCAACATTGTTTTTTGGTGTATGAGTACATGGAAAAAGGAAGCTTGAGGACAATTTTGAACGATGATGAAAGAGCTAGAGAATTTCAATGGGACAAGAGGGTAAATGTGGTCCGAGGAGTTGCGGATGCATTGTCCTATATGCATCACGAATGTTCACCTTCGTTATTACATCGGGACTTGACCACTAACAACATTCTATTGGATCTCAATTATGAGGCTCGTGTTTCCGATTTTGGCACTGCAAGACTGTTGAGGCCGGATTCATCAAATTGGACTGCTATTGCTGGCACCATTGGGTATATTGCTCCAGGTACTTTGTCATTTTTGGTTGAATTTCAATGGCATTCGGTGTTATGCTTTTATAATTGATTTTTTACTAGTTTAGTGCAATTCATTAGTTATTTAATTGTCTTATGGAGATTTGCTGTATTATTTTAGAGCTTTCAAGTTCAGTATTGATGAAAAAGCTTTTCGATATTCCTCATAAGTAAGAATTGGAAAATGAGGAAAACATCATAATCAATCCATTTCAAGGATATTAATTCGTGTTACCTAGATGATGCTCCTATTTTAAGCATCAAACAAAAATTGTTGAACTTTGCCAAAGCATAAACTCCCATAACTCAAATCAATGTGGCAAGTGTAGATTAAGTAGAAATTTGCAATTGTAATTGTCATATGTCACGGCATGAGAAGTAATGTTGTCAGCTTGAATACAACTTATGATCGGGATTAAAAAAACAATGGATTCTCCACTTGCAGAGCTGGCTTATTCTACAGTTCCTACAGAAAAGTGTGATGTATATAGCTTTGGAGTTGTCGCATTAGAGACAATCATGGGAAAGCATCCAGGAGATCATATCTCTCGGGAATATTCATCGTCCGCCCAAACTGAGTCGATGATGTTGAAGGATGTGCTAGATCAACGACTCTTGCCTTCAGGACTTGGCCTTCGAGATATGCAGGATGTGGTCTTGATCGCCAAGCTAGCATTCGAGTGCCTACAAGCCAATCCGAGGCTTCGACCGACCATGGGACAAGTCTCACGCGAGCTTCGCTTTCAAGTACCTCTGGATTTGCCACTCTCTACAGTCAGTTTAGAGCAACTTCGCATTCTTAATGTCAAAAGAATTGGACCATTTCAGGAGATGGTAAGATTTCAAGATTTCATATGCTATTGTGCTTGGTTTTCAATTATGATGACAATCGCCTTTTGAATATTTTCCTAATTCTCACTAATCCTAACCATGTGATTTCTTATTTTCACTACAGAGGTAACTTCTCTATGAACATTACAAGAGTTTGAAGTCGTGGTACTAGAAATAAGTATGGGAAGACTTTTGGGAAGCTCCCGTTTCACAATTATTTCCATCCTTTTGCCGAGTGATCAGGAAGTGAATTTGCGAAATGCAGTGGATCAACATCTCTTGCCTTCTCTAATATGAGATGTAAAGAACATCTAATTTCTACTGTAAGAGATAATAGTATCAGCATTATGTAAACTTTTATCGATGTGTAGTGTCATATTTGAACTTTCGAGTACAATATGTAAATTTTTATCGATGTGTAGTGTCATATTTGAATTTTCGATTAGTACAATTAAATCAATTTTAAGTAATGTTTGCTATTGTCTCGAAACTTTCGGTTAGTCCAATTAAATCTCTGATATATTTTAGGGATATGTGTGTTGTAAGTTCTAAAACTTGTCACGAAAGTATAATTTTTTTTTTGATGCCGAGGATCCGGCCTAGCTCACCTTACGGGGAGCACAACACCGACTATACCTCGGGGGAGACTGGCCCAACAATCCACCGTTGGGGCCCCTCGCTTAAATCACAGAATTGCTCTAGG
The DNA here is from genome assembly GCA_014182565.1 of Eucalyptus marginata. Classification (NCBI taxonomy): domain Eukaryota; kingdom Viridiplantae; phylum Streptophyta; class Magnoliopsida; order Myrtales; family Myrtaceae; genus Eucalyptus; species Eucalyptus marginata. The sequence goes on along the minus strand of CM024595.1, from coordinate 40,206,274 downwards.
AGTTGTGGCGGACTTCGGGAGTCAAACCCCTGATCTGGGGGTCAGGAGGCTAGGCCTCAACCAGCGCAAGCCAAGCATGGGTGGGTCACGAAAGTATAATTAATATCTTAAAACTTCAAAAAAATGAATTAAGTTGTAAAATTTGTCATAAAAGTGCAATTGAGTCCTACAATTTTTAAAAAGTGCAATCAAAACCTAAAAGTTGTCAAATTGGTCCAATCAAATCCTTCCATTGATTGTAATTTTTGAAAATATGAGGATTTGATTACACTTTCATGACAAGTTTTAGGACTTAATTGCATTTTGAAAGTTTAGGACCGGATTGTATTTTCTTGATAAGTTTTAGGACTCAATTGTAATTTCGTAACAAGTTTTAAGATTTCTAATGTACTTATTCCTATATTTTAATATGTTTATGTAATCCTTTCATTAATTAATTTAAATTAAATACTGCATGTACATCAATTAAATAAAGCTGCTGTTTAATGGAGAAAACTATGTGGATTTCCAGCGTGTCATATGAACTTGTAATTGCAAAACTGTAATACTTGATATTTTTTCTTTCGAAGCATAATGAAAAAATGCCACTCATTCTCCATCGGACACCATTTCGGTTGAAAGCTTAAACAAGAATTAGAGCACATCATTCATATTAAGTGAGTGGTTTTGTCCTGGCTTGGGGAAGCTTTTCTTTGACACTGCAAGACACGATTTAAACTTTTTGTTTTAATAAAATATTATTGATTTTTTATCCTCTCACTTAGAACTAATAGTTTATGGAACTGTTATTTGCGCACGCAAGATCTCGTAGGGTCACTGACCCGCCTCGACTGTGGCCACAAGCGATAAAGGTTGCAATGTTTCAACTTTTGTTGTTTTGCTTTGTGGAAATTTGTATGTCTTTTATATTTATTTTCTTCTATTTTCATAAGTTTTTATTTTCCTTTTCTTTATTTTTACATATATTTATAGTGTTTTCAATTTATTAGGAAATTTTTCACAAAAAATAAAATAAAATTAGAAGCTATGTAGGACAATATGTCAGCGAATAGCGACAACGGTCACATCAACATTTCCATTTGCTTGTACAACGGGATGATCAATCTCAAAGAAGGAAAAAAATACATATTATTGAGAGACTACATAGGCTAAAAAAAAATTGTATAGGAAAATTGAAAAGGTACAAAAACTATCAAGGCCTTTATTTATTTTTTTACTATTCACGAATCAGAACATTTAGAATAAGATTTTGATAAAAGCTAACTACTCTTCAAAATCTTTGTTGAATATTGATAAGGAAGAAAAATGCGGGCATATCGAAATGGTTAGTCCTACAAGAATACTTATATTTGTCAAGGTGACGTAGTTGGATAAAAAAGAAGATGAAGGATAAAAAATCAATTCAATCAGTTTGGCCAAAATGAGAAATAAGGGTCAATATGAATTACATTGATCAAGTGAATTACCCAAATTGCTTATCGAAACGAAAAATATCGACCGGATCTATAAACCAACCAAGCCCTTGATCTGACCAAAAACATAGGAGCCATAATGTTAGTTGGCAAAATCTGTGCCTAAATGGCGCCCGGCAAAGTGGGCAATTCGAACTTTGATCGAGCCGTTTTTCAATGTGCTTCTTGAAGTTCGCGTGGTTGCGGTTGAGCACCCAACACTCCGTCTCCTTTCGCGAAAGAAACCTGAAGCAAATTGTAAACTCCTCGCAATTGATGTCCCTAATTTTGTCGCAGTGATAAACCACAGCTTCCACCATGAAAGACACTTGTGGGAGCCATTCCACGTGGTGAGAGTCACTTGATGAAGCTCGACCGCGCGTTGACCAAAAAAAAAAAAAAAAGCTCAAAAAGCGAGCAGTAGTCGCCATCCTATGCTTCTTCGTGCCGAGGGCAATTTTTGGAGATTGTGAAACAGGTAAAGCATGGCCGCTCCTAAGGAATTGTAAACGACCGATGGTGGGTAGCCCTAACTACCTACAAGGTAAATGAATCATTCCCCATTTTGTGATTTAGTAGGCGTAGATTCTACAATTCTTTTTCGACTTTTTTCCTTTTTCTTCCTTCATTTTCCTGTATGCAAAGCTAAGGCCCTTTTTTTTTATCCTCTTTACTGTTTTCTTTTACCTTTCAATTTGATATAAGACAAATGTTTTTAGCTTATTTGTTTTTTCAAACTTTCATTGAAAATAATTTTGTACTTTCAAATTTCATATCTTAGAATTCATTCATTAATGTGTATTTTATGATTCTATGGTTTATATTTTGCAGTTGCCGACAGTCTTCTACTTTATTTGCAATTAAATCCAAATATAATGGTGCGTTTGGTTTTTGAAAAATGAACGATTTGGAAAATATTTTTCTAAAAATAATCACTTGTATCATTTACAATAATGAACGAATAAAATTTTCATTATCCTTGAGAATGTTAGGATATAAATTGTTGTGATAGTGAAAATATTTTTATTGACTAATTATTTCAAGCAACACAATCAATCATTTTTAGGAAAATATTTTCTAAATCATTTATATTCTGCGAAATAAATGAAGCATAAGTAAAACTATTCTCTTCTTGAATCTACTTACCAAATGAGAAAGAGTAGGTTATAGTAGAAGTATTCTACCATTATGGTCAAGTGCTATACGTGCGCACTCACATCTTTTCGATGTGGGACAATGCACCTCTTAGTTTATTTCACCAACAATCCCCCACTTTGTTTGTAAAACATAAATACACAATTAAAAAAAAAAAGAAATGCAACCAAAATTTCCATTAGATAAATATATGTACATAAAAGTCTCTTTTGAGTTAAAACTTTATTTAGTGGAAGCATCTCAACATTTTATAAAATAACTATACTTTAAACTTGCCACTTTAATAATAGAATCAAATATATTGTATATATACTAAGCTCTTGTTTCATCAAGAAGTTTATAATTTACTTAACTCTATTATGGCCTTATGCTTGTAAGAAGCGGCACCACTTCTGTTACTAATAAACACAATACTGATTTGTGTTATATTTCATTAAGAATATAATTTAGCCCATAAAATGTAAGAGATGATACTGACTTCTCATATCTGAGCTAATGTTAGTATTAAACAATCATCATTAGTAACTTGTTTTTACCCATTAACATTATAGCTAGTGATATTCTACTATTAGGTCAAGTTACCACTATTAATGATTTTATTCAAAGGGTTTCAGCCCTATTTCTTTTAAGGTCATATTTACTATGTCATTTGTTAAAGCCTTTGTAAAGGGATCGACCAGATTTATGCTTGACCTCACATAGATAATTTTTATGGTATCATCTTGAATCAATTGTCTTATGTACTGATGTCTTAGATTGATATGTGTAGACTTATCATTATAAGTGCTACTATAAGTTTTTGCCAAAAGTAACCTGACTATCATAATGGATAGAAATATGAGGCATAGGATTAAGCCATAATTTGATGTTCAACAACAAATTTCTAATCCATTCAACCTCTTTCCTAGTTGCTGCTAAAGCAATGGGTTCGGATTCTGTTGTTAAGTGAGTAATGCATGTCTGTTGCTTACTTACCCAAGGTACAACACATCCACAAGTGAAATCCATCTTGAAGTAGTATGTTTATCACCAAAAATTGTAATCCAACTAGCATAGGTGTTCTAATATAGCCAGATAATTATTATAAAATAGTCCCAAATTTTTAGTTCTATTATGACAGAAAATAATTCTAGTAATAGTATTCTGATGTTCTATGATGATGCTAGTACGAACACTTAGAGGGGGGTGAATAGGTATTCAAAATAAATCTTGATAAATAAATGCGGAATAAAATAAGTTGTGAGCAAAGTCTAAATAAGGATCAGAGTTTGATAAACAAGCCACCAGACTTTTGGTAGAATCTGTTATGCGATGGAACAGACTTCTGAAATAACCCGTAAGTGTATAACAGACTTAAATAAGAAGAGTTAAGAGAAGAGAAGATTGCACACAAAATTTATAATGGTTCGGCTTAGATCAAGCCTACGTCTATTCTCCCACGCTAACAACCTTCTGGCTGGATTCCACAACACGATCAACAAGAGATTACAACTTTGAGTGCAAACACTCAGTGTTAGATCACACTATCTCACTAAGTCACTCTTTTGGTATTTCTCTCGCAATCACAAACGTTTAAGCTCACGAAAGACAACTGTATGATTGAAGTTCGCTCAGACTTTGAAATTATAGATTCTACGCTCCGTCTCTTACTTGTTCATCGATTCTTGGTCTCCTTAAATACTCATCCACTTCCAAACTAGCCGTTGGACAGTATCTAGAGGATCGTCTTCCAATCTATATATTGGACAGATCTGTATCAAGAAGATTTAGTAGCTGTTGAGTGATAGAAGCAGAATCCCAGGTTGATTCTGATTGCCCATACAAATAGAACTTGGTTTCCATAAGTAGAGTTTCTCCGTTTGGAAGGTTCTTTTCTTTAAAATCCAATTGTAAATCAATTAGATTGAGTCAATCAAATCTATCTTGATGTAGAATCCAAACCAGATCACTAGCCGTTATATGTTTGGGGCTTATGTTACGTTCTATCAGGTCGTCTCGTTCTAAACATACTTCGTTCTGAATTTGCTACGTTCTAAACTTATGTCTCGTTCTAGACCTTGTCACGTTATGAACTTTTGTCTCGTTTTGTATGTAAAGTCTGAGAGTGTTCTGTCGGAAGTAAAGTCGAGTGTCTTCTGTTTGAAGTAGAGTCGAGTGTCTTCCGTTTGAAATAGACTTTACAATCTAGACGTAAGTCTGGACATTTTCCGCTTCTGAACATATTTAGCCTTAAGGTTCGAACACAGTCTGAATAAGTTCAGGTTCAGCATAGAGTCTATCTTCTGATTCTTTCAAGTATAGACTTCAACAATATCCTTTACACGTTTTATCATCTGTATAGTCTACTACTCAACCATTAAACACGTTAGTAGTCTTTGATTTATTTTGTCATCTTCAAAACATCATAAGGGATTTCCCTAACATTCTATACTTGGAATACTAGTATATCTAATCAACTTACACACGGAATAAGCAATATCGGGTTTAATACAATGCATTGCATACATTAAAGATCTTATAGCACTTGCATATTCAAGTAATACCTTGCTCAGCTAATATTATAATTTAATTTATACTAGAATCAAATGGATTACTCATTTCTTTAAAACGAATACGTTGAAATTTATGAACTTTTATTCAACGTAATCATTTTGGCTCAAAGAATAATTCCCACTATGCTTTTAACTTTAATACCCATGATAATATCCACTTCACCCAAATTTTTCATTTTAAAAAATGCAGTTAATACTTTTTAGTCTCAATGACTCTGGTCATATTGGTTCAAAAAATAAGCATATTAACAACGTACAAGCATACTAAAGCACCATTGTCTTTAGTGAATTTAGAAAATATACATTTATTAGCACTATCGTATTTGAAACCATTAGACAATATGATCAAATCAAAATTTTCATGCCACTGCTTGGATGCTTGCTTACGCTTATAAAGAGATTTAATTAATTTACATACTTTCCTTTAATTTCTAGGAAGAACAAAACCCTCTGGTTGTTTTATATAAATTTCCTCATTTAAATCTCCATTCAAGAAAGAAGTTTTGACATTTGTTTGATGAATGCAAATATCATAAATGCCATCTACTTTTTTTCCTTTCATCTTTTCTTTTTAGTTAATTATAAATTCCATCTTAGTAATCGAGGAAACTAATATTCGATATTTTAGAATTGTTTTTCAAATTATGGGTCGGCCATATAAATTTGAAGGGTATTTGTGCAAATCGCCAGTTATGTTTTGTGCCCTCCATCGAGACAGAACCTCAATGATGATGATTTGACCTATATGTTGCAACTATGTAATGAGAGGTTTAAAGTTGGAGGAAAAGATGCATCTCGGGTAAATAATTTCGATGACATTGTCTTTTGGTGAACTGACTTTAGTGGATAATCGAGTGGTGGTCCCAAGCTACCAAAGTAGGTTTGTCTCGTGGATCGGTTTTGATTGGTGCTGATTTCAAGGAGAAGAGTTCGATCTTGATTTCACACGACGGAATTGACTACAAATATTTTGACTTTGCTTTTTGGCCTTAATCTCATTTTTATAGAGTTAATTCAGCTATATATTGTTTTAGACTCAGGTTTTAGCAAATTTAATATTTATAATTACAATTATTAATTTCAAAAATTTCCCTTGAAACTTTCTCGTCCGTGAAGTCACATTTTCCTTATTATTACCAAGAGTTCTTTTCCTCCAATCTCTAGATGCATATAACGTGCAAAATTCACTTTTATTACAACAAATAATAAAGGGATTTTCGTATTATATTTTTACTTACAGCTGGCAGGATCTTGCAATCCCGGTGGGGTTTTCTTTTCCACGTCGCACTCAAGACCTAAACCGTCCAAGCAGCATCTTTGAATTTGGGGAGCGTGCGTTTGAATTCTTGCTGCACTCAGTGGTTCCTCGGCCTGTCCTTCCGCCTTTATCTCCTCGTCTCTTTCTTCTCTTAGACGCGTGGCGCTCAGGACAAGGATGAGAACAAGGACAGGTTCAAATCACGTTCGATTTCTTGGACCCTCGGATTTGGTTCCATTCCTTTCTTGCATCTGGGGAAGGTTTCGACTCTTCCTAGGGTTCCACCTGCCCGCAGTTATCCCCTTCCCGGGTTCCTCTCTCTTTCCCTTGTCTGATGCAGTCTGCTCCTGTTTTTGATTAATATATATAAATGTCTTTTGCTCCATCATTAGATTTCACATGGGGAAAGTAGTATCGGCGATTCGCATGGCTCCAAGTAACATTCTTGAAAAAAGGCATGTGTGGTGACTAGATACTTTCTTGTTTTCACATGTTTCATGAATTAATTAAATACGACGTTGCGTCCAACAGGCGTTATCTATAGCTCGCCGAAAGTGATTTGCTTTTTCCTACCCTCTGTCTTGGATTCTTTCCATTTGGATGTTATATAAATAGGCTGCACATAATCAGAATTTGAGGTCAGAGCTATAATCTCAATCAAATAATACATTCTGTACGTCTAGTTCTTTTGGGGGCCCCTGGGGGGGGGAGGTGGGACTATAGATTCATAGAGTTAAATTGGAGGACTAAATTGACAAAATTCAAGGTGGGTGAAATAGAAATCAACGCGACTTAAGCTTACATCTCACAGTCCTTTCATGCTGAGTGGCGAACTTATTATGTAAAATAGATTAATGAGGACAAGAAGATTAAAAAGGGGAAGGGTTTACCCAAAAGAGGAGATGATGCTGATAGCGGCCTCTCATTGATCAACTAGTTTTACTGTTCAACGAGCGATGCTGATATAACTAATGTCAATTTGAAGCATAGGCTTTTAATTTATGAGCAACTGAACATCATGCATGACATGTAGCTGATATCCTACAATTCAGATTGATGAGTTATGAATAGAGATATTATCCATATTCACTTTAAGTTTTGTTTACGGGTGAGCGATGTCCATGTGTTTGATCCATCGATAGAAGCTTCAACTAAAGATGGAGGAAAATATTTGTTGAATAAGTAGATTTTTGTTGCGTTTTTACTTTTGGCATTCAAACTTTGAACACATCAAATGGTCAACACGATCGACTGAGTGATTAAGTACTAAGTTCGGATCCAACAAACACATCATTCAAATCATGGCGTGTCATTCAAAACTACAACTTTGAGGGGGCTATTGCCCACTATGATGTGGATGGAGCCATCTCTAAGACATATAGACAAAAGTTGGAGTTCGAAGAGTCGAAGGAAAGGTTTTGATTCCTGTCATCTTTGATATTTAAAATAATCATGTGATGCGATGAAATTAACTTGATTAGATTTTGATATGTGAAAACAAACACGTCATCTTTTAGAGATTTTCATGCATTGCATTGGTATCATATATGTCACACATCCATCCAAGCAAATAACAGTGAAAGAACTTTATTAAGATACATTTTGGAAATAACGAAATGTATTGTGATTGGTTCTCTATTAGTCGTTGGATGAGCAACTTCTGTACTTGATTTCCTATTGCACATGTGGAGCGGATAAGAAAGAAATGAATGCTATGAGAAGTGAATTCCTATATATCAAAATCAGTTCTATATCTTTTGTGAATGTGTCTCCACTCCACCTACATTAGTCAAATTCCACGTGAAGTGGTCAAAATTTCACGTGCTACTTGCCAGTTTACATGTGAGAGGAGGTGCTGAAATATTGTTTCACATTGCTTGATAACAGGTCCTAAATGTTTTTTATATTCATGTAGTCACCCTTTATTTTTTGGATTGGACTTTTTAACATGATTCGTCATGTAAGATATTTTTTATATAGAAACCCAAACAAAGTGAATGATTTGATTTCATTCAGCCATGTCACTTGCTCTTCCTTCAGCTAGGCTTTCTTGTTCCTGGCCTGGTAGTAATAGTCATAATAGCAACAACAACAATAACAAAAATAACAACTACTACTACAACTAAAAGAAGTTTTCTTGTTGGTCGGTCTGCATACTAGGTTGCTTACTTACGCTTGCCTGGTTAGAGTGTCTTTTCCTGCCTTATGATTTCTGCTCTTTGTTCGTTTTAGTGTATTCCTGTGCGATGCTTTTGCACGTAGCTTCGATCATCAATACAAATCTTTCATTTGCCTAGCAAATGAATATACAAGACAGCTACAAATCCGGTAGATGTTATTGGACTGATGTTTTTTTTTTTTTTTTAATAAGCACCTACTGTAATTTGATTCCTCGGTCATTTTTAGCACTTATGTTTGACTAAGATTACCCCAGATGACATGGACATAGCTGCTAAAGATTTTTTAGAGTGTTTGGATAAGTAGAAATCTAACAACCAGGGCTCGGCATAAGAATTCGCGTAGCGCGCACTAAAACAGCCAGAACTTTAAAGTATCCCAATTCTTGAAACAACTCTTTTACAAAGTAAATCAATAGAAATTAAATTCTTCCTAATTCAGGGTATAAACAACACATAAAAAGGGCCTTCCCAAAAAAAAAAAAAAAACACATAAAAAGGGCAATCTTCTTTCTAGAAGCAAAATCTATCTAAAATCTGTCTTCACCATGCCTTTACTAGCAACCTTTGCAAGAGTGTTATTTGCCATCAGGACCTCTTGAACATTTGTGTAGACAGCCTCTTCAATTTACTTGAACATATATTTGTCCTTGCACACATGGACTATAGCATCAGAATCCAACCACTAATTAGTTTTAACAGAAGTAAAATTGATTTTAGAAATCATGGCCAAAAAATAATTGATCTCATAAATTTTCATATTTGAAAATAAAGTTGAAATCATGACAACATAGTTTTCTTCAACCAAATTTGCATTTACCTTCACCGTTGGAATGTTCTTCTTTGGTAAATTCTTAAATTTCTGCCCTTTCTTTACTTTGAAATTATTGTAGTTTTTGAATTGAAATCCATTACCCTCCATAGCATTCACCTTAGTATCATACAAAATAGAATTGTCATGTTCATGTGACTCTTCCTCAATTTGAAGATGTTTCTTAATTTGTTCCAAAGTGATGTCCTCTAACTTGTGCGTTGGCCTTTTCCCATAATCTTTCTCACTTGGAGGTAATTTTGCAATAATTGCTCCAACTTGAAAAGATTTTGGGATATCGATTTCGAGGGCATGAATTTTGTTGACAAGTACTTGCAATCATGGACTTGCTTCAATAAGGGTTTAATATCAATAAACCCAAAATCAAAATACCGTGCGATCAAATACTTATTGGTGGGAAGAAGTACACCCCAAGTGCCAAAATTTAGCATGAAGGACACTTAAGTACTAAAAGTTAAGAAAGTGACACTTAAGTGCAACTTTTTTTGAAAAGTGGGACACTTAGGGTGCGTTTGGCAACGTTTCTATTCAAAAATTGTTCCAGGGAACAAAAATAGAAAAAATTATTTCTGTTCTGGGGGACAATTTTTTACTAGAAGAACGTGTTTGGTAAACTTGTTCTTGGAATAGAAAAAGAACAGAAACACGTTTGGTAAACTTGTGTAATTTTTTTGTTTCTTTTAATTTTTTAATAATTTTATTTTAGTTTTCTTTTTTTTTTTTTCTTTCTTCCTTTTGGTCGGTCGCCGGCGAGGTCGGCGGCCTCGGCCATGGCCGGTGACCGGGCGACGAGGGTCGGCGGCCTTGCCAACCCACGGTGAGGCTCACGGCCCTTGGCGAGGCTTGGCCTCGGCGGGCCACCGCCAGTCAACGTCGCCTAGCGGTGGCCGGCGAGGTGGCTGGGCGAGCTCGGCCTCGCTAGATCTGGGCGAGCTCGAGCTCGCCTAGCCAAGGCAAGGCCGAGCCTCGCCCGACCATGGCGAGGTGCCTGGGGCTGGCGATGCTCGGCAAGGTTGCCGGCCCTTGACGGTCGGGAGTCGCTGGCCATGGCCGGGCCGGCCACCGGCCAAAGAAAAAAAGAAGAAGAAAAGAAAGAGAAAAAAAAAGGAGGAGAGAGAAAAATTGTTTTCGGAAGTGTTAGAAACAAGAAACAAGTTTTTTTTTTTTTTTTGTTTTATTCCAAATTTGTTCTAGGAACAAAAATATATTTTGAACAAAAACCTAAACAAACGCATTTTTGTGTTTTTTGGTTCCCAAGAACAAAAAAATAAGAATTGTGTTCATGAACAAAAAAAATGAACACAAACAAACAGCCCTTAAGTGCCATCTCTACGAACCCCGCCAGAAATCTTACGTAGCAATTTTTTTTTTTTCTCATCTATGTGGCTCACCGGAGAGCTGACTCAGCAAAGAAACGCAAAAACGATGTTGTTTTGATGAGGATTTGAATTTTAATATAAAAATTAATTTAATTTAATTATACAAAATTAATTAAAAAAATAATTTAAAAAGGGGGGGAGGGACGAAGAGGGCGATTGAGGGCTGAGCCCTTGCCACGTGCCTCCTCCCTCTTTTTTTTTTTTTTTAAATTTTAAATGTTTTAGATAAATTTCGTTTTAAATTAATTTAATTAATTTTTATTAATTATTTACCATGTCGAAGTAAAACGACGCCGTTTTTGCATTTATCTAGCCACGTTAGCGTGCAAAATGACGTCGTTTTGCACTTATCTCACCGGAAAATCGCCACGTCAGCATATTGGCTGGATTTTCTCGCTGTTGGCACTTAAGTGATCCATTTTGTTTCGATTTTGGCACTTAAGTGTCACTTTCCTAATTTTTGGCAGTTAAGTGTCCCTCCGTGCCAAGTTTTGGCACTCCAGGTGTCTAGTACTCCTTATTGGTGCCTTACTCCTCCTTTTTGTACTTGAATTCAAGTGCATTCCAAATATCTCGCGAGACTTCATCTCGGTGAATAAGTCATACAATTAATCGGACAATGTATTTAGAATATATTTAGAGTATGCCCACGATAGAGCAATTCGTCATCTTCACATTTCTTCCTCTCCTTGTTAATCCTTTCGATGGCTTTTGCACTTGGTTGTCCTCTTTTAGTAGGAGGCTTGGAATCCTCTTTAGGCATTAGGTTGAGATCCATAATGTAGGATATCTTCAAAGTAGTGAGAAGGAGCATCATCTTGTCTCTCGAATAAGCAAAGTTGTTCCCACTGAATCAGTCCAATTTGACCATATCTTGATTCATGACTTTGATTGACTCTAACTCCATTGTTGAATGGTCCAGGTCCTTCTCTAGTATCTCTCAAAGGGAAATCAATTTGAAAGAAGGTTGAATATTTTTTTTAGAAAGAAAACTTGAAAAGTGAATAATAAAAATTTACATGTAAAACTATGAATATATATACATTAGTCTTTTTAGAACTGAACGCAATCTTTTAGGATAAGTTATGTCTGAATAGATATGTTTTCAAAAAACATATCTGTGCTACAGGAGCATATGTATTGAAATTGCTTAGGCACTTGCTTAAGCCCAAAAACAGATTTAATTAATTTACATACTTTCTTTTCATTTCAAGGAAAAATAAAATCTTCTGGTTGTTTCATGTAAATATCCTCATTTAAATATCCATTTAAGAATACAATTTTTGACATCCATTTTATGAATGCAAGGATCATAAATGGAAGCTATAGCAAAAAGAATTCGAATAAAAGTTATATGTGCTATAATAGAATATGTATTAAAATAATCTAATCTATCTCCCTTCGTCTATACCCCTTGGCTACTAATCTAACCTTAAAAGATTGGATAGAAACATCAAAAATTATATTTTCTCCTAAAAACCTATTTGCACCCAGTAGGTTAAGATCCTTTTGGTAAATCTACTAAAATCCAATTATATGAGTGTATTTCATCATTAAGGACACAACATCACTAAAAATTTTAGAACCATCTTCTAGATTTAATAATAACGGGTATTTACTTACCATATGATCATCCTTGTCTCCTTCAAAAAGGAAATATGAGTAATAACTTAAGACCTACATCTTTCAATTTTCTTCTTGGTTCAGTCATGTCTTTAGAATCATTTGTTTCTTTCTCGTAAGAATCTAGTTGAGTTTCTATAGGTTTTGAATTATTTTCACTCATTTCAAAACCCATAGAACATTTATTTTCTAAGAATTTAACATCTCTTGATTATATAATGACATTAGACTCCAAGCCTATAAGCTTTATTGTTTTCAACATAGCCAAGGAAAACACTTGATAGCTCTCTCTTAGGGTTTGGTCTTGGTAATATGCCAAACACCTCCACACTTTAAAGTATATCAAGTTTGATATTCTACTTTTCCACAATTCATAAGGGCTAATGTTATTTCTTTTGGATGGTATACTGTTATGAATATAACATGTAGTAAGCAATTCTTCTCCCAAAATATTAATTGGTAGTTTTGATTTTGAAAGCATACAATTAACCAGTTTGTTATGGAATGTACGGTACTGGAACTTGATGAATAATACCACGTTCTTCACAAAATGATAAAAATCATTTAAGAAATATTCTCCATCTCTATTTGAATGTAGAACTTTGATTTTTTTTTTTTAAAAATTGATTTCTATTTTAGCCTTATATTTCTTAAACGTGATAAATACTTCATCCTCTCATCTTATGAGTTAAGCATATAAATATCTATTGCAATCATCCACGGAGGTGATGAAATACCTTTTATTACCACAAGTTAGCACATATTTCATATTTATCAAATTCCCCATTAAAATTTATCAAGTCCAACTTTTCACATTCATTAAATAGCTAAAATTTAAATGTGCTAATCTACTATGCCACAAAGAAGGAGACTCCACAGTATAAGCAAAAAATGCGATATTATTATTAATATTCGGTTGATACATGCTATTGTGGCATAACCCTTTCCAACAAACAATTCATTCATCAATAGGATAATCTTTCGAACTTGAACCTATTAGGATTCATGCATATTTCAGAAAATCTCACATTTAAAGATTTTCATAGAGTCAATTAGCTCCACGCATATAGGTGCATTCCTATTAAAGGTATCCTACCATACCTTACTAGGATGTTGAAATCCAGACTATAGGAATCATTAAACATATAGTGTATCCTTAAAACGCGTAGGAAGCATTATTGCATCATCGGAATGGGAGACAATGTGCACACTAGAGTTTCCAAAATTTGCGTTGTCCTATTGAACCTAGTCCATGAGATCTCTATTTGTTAGGTTAGGTTTCCACCTCGGACCCTCTTTATTTGGTTAAGGCTTCTAACCCTATTCCCCTCAATGTGCAGTTTACCTACTCTCTCAACAAACCTTTTGTCAGCGGATCCGCAATATTTTCTGTTGACTTCACAAAGTCCAAAGAAATTATTTCATTCGAGAGTAATTGCCTTTCTATGTTATGTCGATGACAAATATGTCTACACTTACCATTTTATGTGCCAACCAAGTTTGTTTCGAAGGAGGAATTGCCACTTTGGCTAGGCACTCCCACATTTTCAAAAAAATTGTAGGATGGCAACCTTTCATTTCATAATTCATATGAAGTCTTACTTGCTTTCATATTGAGTACTTTATTAAGAATAAAGTTCATAGTTAAACTGCCTTTCTCCACAAGTTTTGAGGTAAACCCAAACTCAAGAGTATGGCGTTAGGCATCTCTTTTAGGGTTCTATTCTTCCGTTCAACAACTCCATTTTGTTGCGGAGTGTAAGGTGTAGTTGTTTGGAAAATTATTCCAAAACTAGCACACAACTCCTTTAAGTTGGAAGAACCGTATTCTCCTCCTTTGTCAAACCTAAGCATTTTGATTCATCTATCACGTTGGTTCTCGACCTCTTTTGCATACTTGATAAACATGCTCATAGCCTCCTCTTTGCTAGTTAATAGATAAACATAGCAAAATTGGGTACCATCATCTACAAAAGTGATGAAGTACTTCTTTCCACCTCTACTTTCTTCAAACTTTAAATCACATAAATCACAATGGATTAATTGTAAAGGTTCACTTGTTCTTTCAACGGATTTGAAAGATTTCTTAGCAAACTTAGCCTCAACACGATTCTCGCACTTGTAATGGGCATCCAACTCAAACTTTAGAATTAGCTCCAAGTTTGCTAACTTCTTCATTGTACCATAGTTTACATGTTTTAATCTACCATGCCAAAGATAAGGAGACACAAAAGTGTAAACTGAATAATTCTTTTTATTAAGAGTTTTAGGGTACAAGAATTTCGAGTTTACATCAATGATAGTCACATTGGCTTTGAATAGGTCATTGTACAAGTACCCTTTGCCCACATACATTCCCCTTTTGAAATTACAAATTTGTCAGATTTAAATACAATTTTGAAACCCTTCTTGACAAGTATAGGGCTAAAAATGAGATTCTTCTGGATCTCTAGTACATGCAACACATTTAGCAATGTGATTTCCTTGCTAGATGTGAACTTCAGGATCACCTTTCCTCTCCCGAACATATGTTTATCCACACAAATGTGATTTGTGACACCTATATCCAACCACCAATCGGTATTATTCGATACAAAGGATACATCATACATCACCACAACAATCGGTCCTTCAACATCTTTCTGCTGCCATTGTTTAAAGTCCATACCGTTGATTTTTTTTGGTTTCTCATTCGGTGTTATTGAAGGTGGTACCATCAAACAAGGCAAAGCCTGTTGAACCATCCCTCCAAAAATTGGACCATATGCCAATTGACCTAAGTTGTTTTGAAAAATAGTCCAGGTATATCAGTCAAGTGACTTGTACCCATACCACCATAAATGGTTTCAGCTCAAAGGCTCGCAGCATTTGTTGTCCTAACACCTAGTCATGAGGTTTGAACCTCACCGGTTGACAAAACCTTAGGAACATCTCTAAGAACATTCCGGACATCATGAGAAGATAATCGTCTTAAGATTGTTGGAAAATAAAGAGGAGTAGAAGAAGAAGAAATGTACTGGGGGATGAATATGTAACACTATTTGCTATAACCAGAAAAATAATACTTCGAGAAAGTGATAACAATCGAAATAGTAATTGGAGGTGAGGTATGGCAAGCTAAATCTCCTTAAGCAGCTTCACGAACTTTACCTCCCAATATATAACACCTTGAGCCCATTGGTATCAACATTATACGGACAAGATTCTATTGAACACTTCTTGAAATCGACACACTTAGAGAAACTTGGAAGGGGGATATATGGGTGTTTTTGCTTCTCCTTGGAATGAAGATTTATTATTATTATTTATTTATAGAGTTCTAGAATTCATATGCAACAGTTATTGAACCATGAATTAAATAGATATAATAATGTAAGAGATACATGAATTAAATGAATACAAGAATCCAGGAATTACATGAACCATGAATTGAGTAGATACATGAATTCAAGAGATACACGAATTAATGAGATACACGAATGAAAATAACATATCTTGTTTTGCTTATTTTCGTTGATTCATTAACCCTCCATAAATACAACAAAACATTTGCCAATCTCGTATAGAGAATCTCTCCCTCCCTCCCCCCTGTTGGAAAAAACTCCTTTACTGTTTTGAAGTTGACAAAACATTTCCAAAGTCTAGTTTGAAGACTTCCAAACTGAAGTGTCAAAGTTTGAAGCCGCCAGACTTTAGATTCAAAGTTTGCCCACATTGATAGTTTCCAGACTGAAGTATGAAGATTTATCCAGATGCGAGATTATCTTTATTTCTTCAAGGATTCGATTCATACGGCTTATGGGTGGCTTTCTGGTTGGATATAACACCCACATGATTGATTATTCTTAATGGAATCAATTCTGATAATCAAATCTTTTGGAAGGCAAGCAAACTTGGAAAGTTCTACTTATGGAAACCAAGATCCTGATTGTATGGGCGAACATGATTGACGGGCTTTCATCTCAATTAATCAATCAACTTGAGATCCTTTTGATTGATTTTGTCCAACGGGTAGATTGGAAGAATTCCTTTGGAAAGTGCCAACGGTCGTGAAGGCATGAAGGAGTATTTAAGGCAGACTCTCTAGTTGTTCATGAGTGTGTGTAAAAGAGAAATTTCAAAATCTGAAGCTTCCTAGTTTATTGCTATTTCATTTACTAAGCTCAAAGTTGTTTACAAAAGAGAGAAACACTTAGTGAGACTTCGTGAGAAACCAGTAGAGGTTATTCACCGTGAAGTTGAGATTACATTGCTGTAAAATCTCTTTTGATTCTTAATGAAATCCAGCCAGTGAGCTGTCGACGCGGGAGAGTGGACATAGGCTTGATCTAAGCCGAACTACTATAAACCTTGTGTTCTTATTCTCTTCCCTCAACTCCTTTATTTTGTTTGAAGTTTTATCTAATTGTTAACGTTTGAATTCATCTTTTTCTAAAAACAATTATTACTTCTAAATCTTGAAAGAATTTTTATCTATACCTATTCACCCCCTCTAGGTGTTATTACTAGCCCTTTCACCCCCCTCTGTATCGCAAAATGTTTTGCAAGGATAAAGTGGGTTTTGACATTGATTTGAGGTGATCCAACCAGTTAACTTCTCTTCATATTCACTGTGGAATGTGTCGATTTGGGCATCAGTTACTGTTACGATATACTTTTTGTGAATGGATGCCCTTTTTGAGGAGGCAAAAGACTCCATTAGTACAAAATTGTCAATAGGAAAACCCATGATTCCATAATGTTCGTTAACATGGCTTTACTTGACCAGCAGATGTTGTCTTGGTTGGATTTTGGACAGGCTTTTTCTACGCAATGTTCTTTGTCCGACCGGAATGCACCAATGTTGTCGTCCCATTTTCTGTATTAAGGATGAGGCGCTCATTCGTCCAGAGTGAATTATTAGGCATAAATCTGTCTGTGTTCTAGAAGTTTACTCAAATGGTACGCACATTTGGCTTCCTCGAACTAGCTTTTTTCCCGTCTTTTGGGCCATATTTTGATATGAAAGATTATGTGAATAAAAGGCGATAAAATACATCTCTATCTCTAACTAACATAACATGAAATTTTAAGTATTTGCAACTGGCTATATATGCCAACTACGTCAGCCTCTAACTGAACATATATGAGTTTTCCTTCAGGACGAATTATTTCGATATGCCCGCATTTGTCTTCCTTGACAAATATTCAACAAAGATTTTGAAGAGTAGTTAGCTTTATCAAAATCTTATTCTAACTGTTCTGATTCATGAATAGTAAAAGATAAAGGCATCGCATGTGTTCATTTAGGGAACGTTGAAGCACGAATATGGAGATTCAAAATCAACGAAGCAACCGACACCGAGGAGAAATGGGCATGCATTTTGGAGGGAATAGTTACTCAAGTAAAAACATAGGACAACGATCATGCAAAGTAAGATCATGAAGCAGTTAATGCGTCATCTAGAAACAAAAAACAACTGCTTGGGAGTAGAATCGTGGGCACGAAGTCTGCAAAAATAGAGGAAATCAATGGAAACCGTTCAAAGAAATGCAACCACTGGAAACCTTTAGAAGGCATTTACAACTAGACTATTGTAAATACCACCATTCGTTTAATAGAGCCCCACACATCAAATAATTTACTATCTTGTTGCCACCTAACTTCGGGTGAATCACCTAGGGTTTGGCTAATGGATTACTAAGCCTAAACTTTGCTCGAGCTCTTTTAAGCCCATATCAATTCACGACTTAGGTTCGAGTTCTTAAATGCAAATGATTTTTCAATTATGAGCACCACTAATCTATTTTTGGTGGGTCGATTAGAAACCCGTAACGGGAGATTTATTTTACTCCTGTGAACTAGAAATTGTGAGTTCGGAGACTTGATTATGCTAAATTTCTTTAACGTCCTTTCGGTACATTTCTATTTTATTTCCAAAAAATGTTTTGTAGGCAGCTTGAATTGATTTTAATTTACTTTCCTAACATGTGAGGTGATCATGCGGGTGCACAAATCACCAATTTAACACCCACAAAAAAAAGCAATAAATAAATTATGAGACTTACCTCATAGCAACGAAAGCATCTACAATGTTAGCTCGGAATTCACATGTAACGAGCTGTGACGTCCCAGGGCGTCACGTACTAAGCGCAAGCGGAATTTATTTAATATTATAATCTTTTAAAAAAATTGTGAATTCCATTTATAGTGATCACTATTGAAGGTTAGCATGCATAACATGAATTATTTAAAATCTATAGTTTATACTATGAAGTTATCCTGCAAACACTCTACCAATTATTAATATTGGCCAATTCATTGATGCACATAGACAGAATCAGAATCACAAGAAGCTTCATTTCTCCTTACCATCATCAGGGCCTACAAAATTTATCAACCTGGACTCTTTCCATGTTCACCGCCTATATATACAACATATATATAACAAAAGTAAGGCGTAACAAAAGCCAGGGATAAAAGGGTGAGGGTGTCTACTCCACGAGTTCCCACACAAGCCCACGTTCAAAAGAAAACAAAAGATAGTAAGCTTCTACATGATCAAAGGCGTCTAGGCGCCATCCGTCCTAGCTCCTGCTCTATCATCGCTAAAAGGGATAGGGCCAAACATCGCTCCATCGTGCTTGACAAACCATGCGACAAACTTCATAGGGATCATTTCAGCTCTACCATCATCCATCCATAACGTGGCCTCATATTTGGAAAAGGTCAACTCAACATCAGAGTCATACACATCAGTGAAAGTAACCTCAATGTTCGATATCACTCCATAACGAGCTAATGGCGGCGCGTCCATACTATCAATCTGAAAAATGTAAGCTATGAGCAAAACTATGCCGAGTAAAGAATGATAAAACTCTAACTTAAACAATCCACAACCATCAATATTACAAGGGAATCATAATCCAAGCAATTTGGGATACTAAAGTAGAATTGTCACAAGCATAAACAATTGGATATTAACACATCATATATGTGATCACCTTATATGCATCCATTTTTATACTTACCTTTTTCAAAGTCAATTTCATATCAAGATACAATGCAACAATAATGCATGAACTCACTCGCCAAGTTTAATTATATTTAGTGTGTATATAATCCACCCTCGATCAGTCACTAACTGGAACTCTGCCGGCCCGATTGAGTCACTTCTGGAAGTTGCCTTATCCAGACTTCCACAATATTTCTATTATGGGCATCTCACTCCGAAACATCCCAGCATCACTCAACCAAGGTCCTCCCAAGACCACTCAGCAAGGGGCATCTCACTCTGGGGCATCTCACTCTGAGGCATCTCAGTATCACACAACTGAGGCATCCTTGATCACACACAAGGGCATCTCACTCTGAGGCATCCCGGTATCTCTCTACCGAGGCATCCAAGACCACTCAGCATGGGCATCCCAAACTTCCGGGGGCATCATCGGTATCTCTGTACCGATGGGTTCATTCACTCTCTTAAGCACACGTTTCACACCACCACACCTTTAATTAATGCATTTATCATATGCAAAAGAAAAGACTCCAAAGTATCTAACTATATATCTAACTCTCATGAACCTAGCACACGTGCGTGTCCAAATTATAAGATAAAACCCATTACGACATGTCCCATACCATGCTGAACAAATATTTATCCCATAATCAAGCACTATGCACCGCACTCAAAGCACTGGCGTGACTATCCCTTGGTCTCTTTTTTTCTCCGTGCGGAGCTTGTGATCCATGTCTAATGGAAGTCGCGACTGGCGGAAGTTACCAGCCTCGCCCTCCGAGAAGGGGTCAATGGGTCCCCCCACGATGGGGAAGACTTACCAGCGGAGCCACCGCGGCCGGTTGTGTGAACAGTCATATCCTTCGTATTCTTTCTTGTCCCGAAGAGGAGCAAAACAAAAGTGAAATGCTAAAAATAAGGTGGACTAATGTAAGGTATCAAACGCATAGCGAAAAAGGACAAAAGCAAAGCAAGAATATATCTTCCATTCCACTTTTCTTAAAGTTAAGTCAACGCTCGTTTATTTCGTATATTCAGTTTCAAATTAAGCTCGGAGCTCTTTCGAAAAAAAAAAAGAACAAGAATTCGTTCCATTGATCATTAGGAGAGCCGCAGCCCCATCTTATATCACTTCTAGGACCTTAAAAATTGTTAGAGACTTGTTGTCATCATTGAGGTTGTATTTTTTTAACAGTCTTGACAAGTTATCTAAAATCACTTTGGACTAGACTAAGGGTCCGTTCGTTTCGAGAAAAATAATTTAGGAAAATGTTTTCGGATTTTAGAACGTTCGTTTTTCGGAAAATGAATTCCTTGAGGAAAATGTTTTCCATCAAAGGAAAAAAAATTATTAAAGTAGGGGAAAATGTTTTTCACTTTTGAAAAGTGGAAAACATTTTCCTCACTGATCTCTCTCTTATCTCACACATCTACAAATCCGACTTCCTCCTCCCCTTTCTTTTTCTTCTTTTCTTTGTTCATTCAAATTATTTTTTAATTTTTTTTTTTTTTTTTTTAATTCGAATTATTTTTAATTTCCCTTTTCTTTCATTTTTCTTTTTCTTTTTTTTTTTTTCTTTTTTTTTTTCCATCTTCTTCTTTCTTGGCTAGTCGTCGGACCAAAGTGAACCTCAAGCTCGTCAATCTCAAACTTGCGCTCATCGATCGGGTGAGTCTTGAGCTTGACGCTCACGCTGTGTCAATGCGGTGAGCGGAAAATATTTTCCTTACCAGAACACCGGAAAATATTTTCCAAACATTTTCGAGGTTTTACCGAACACTGAGAAAATATTGTCATTTTCCTGGAAAATGATTTAGGAAAATATTTTCCGGAAATGGTTCATTTTCCGCGAAACGAACGGACCCTAAAGTCGGCTCCATTTATCTATGGTTGTTCAAGCAATCCATCACTTTAGAATTTTAAAATCTTACCAAACTGTAATGGAAAATATTTTTGAATCATTGGTACAAATTTACAAAAAAAAAATCAGGTTTCGGTATCACGCCAAAATTCCCGACTCATGTCAGCTTTGTTTGTCTACCCTTGTCTACTCAAACAGATACATTAAATTTTTAATGGCCATCTTGGACGGAACTTTGACAGAATGAACATTTGAATCGCTGATACAAATTTAGATTTTTGATGATATAAAAAAAGTTTTGAATAATTAGTGTCGTAATGCATATAGGTTTGGATTTTTGGCATAATCGCCACTTGTTATCGTTCATCCATTGTTGTCACAAGCCCTCACTTTCGTGCGTGTGGATCCACTGGCGACGTGTGAGTCCTCACCCATTCAACTTGTCTACTATCCCTTGGTCTCTTTTTTTCTCCGTGCAGAGCTTGTGATCCATGTCTAATGGAAGTCGCGACCAGCGGAAGTTGCCAGCCTCGCCCTTCGAGAAGGGGTCAATGGGTCCCCCCACGATGGGGAAGACTTACCAGCGGAGCCACCATGGCCGATGGTGTGAACAGTCATATCCTTCATATTCTTTCTTGTCCCGAAGAGGAGCAAAATAAAAGTGAAATGCTAAAAATAAGGTGGACTAATGTAAGGTATCAAACGCATCGAAAAAGGACAAAAGCAAAGCAATAATATATATTCCATTTCACTTTTCTTAAAGTTAAGTCAACGCTCGTTTATTTTGTATATTCAGTTTCAAATTAAGCTCGGAGCTCTTTCGAAAAGAAAAGAACAAGAATTCGTTCCATTGATCATTAGGAGAGCCGCAGCCCCATATTATATCACTTCCAGGACCTTAAAAATTGTTAGAGACTTGTTGTCATCATTGAGGTTGTATTTTTTTAACAGTCTTGACAAGTTATCTAAAATCACTTTGGACCAGACTAAAGTCGGCTCCATTTATCTATGGTTGTCCAAGCAATCCATCACTTTAGAATTTTAAAATCTTACCAAACTGTAATGGAAAATATTTTTGAATCATTGGTACAAATTTACAAAAAAAAAAAAAAATCAGGTTTCGGTATCACGCCAAAATTCCCGACTCATGTCAGCTTTGTTTGTCTACCCTTGTCTACTAAAACAGATACATTAAATTTTTAATGGCCATCTTGGACAGAACTTTGACAGAATGAACATTTGAATCGCTGATACAAATTTAGATTTTTGATGATATAAAAAAAGTTTTGAATAATTAGTGTCGTAATGCATATAGGTTTGGATTTTTGGCATAATCGCCACTTGTTATCGTTCATCCATTGTCATCTCGTCACAAGCCCTCACTTTCGTGCGTGTGGATCCACTGGCGACGTGTAAGTCCTCACCCATTCAACTTGTCTATTATCCCTTGGTCTCTTTTTTTCTCCGTGCGGAGCTTGTGATCCATGTCTAATGGAAGTCGCGACCGGCGGAAGTTGCCAGCCCCGCACGGCCATGGATCCGTGGTTGCATATGGCGACGGTGTCTAAGCTCGACTAGTCAATTCGCCCGATTTTTTTAGTAGTGGAGAAAGGTCCTCAGCCTATTTATCATTAAAATCAATACCAAAAAAGAGAAAAAAGAGAAATTCCTGGCCAGGAGGGCATTTCGGTATTTTGGCAACAGCAAAAGACAAATGCAATTGATGATCTGCAGATTCCAGAACATGAAAGGGAGAGGTAGGAAAAGGACGGATCACGATTACGGATGAAGAGTGAGCTGTCAGCTGCCGGTGGCCAGACGGGAGAGTGATGATATTGTGTGTAGTGAAGGCAAAATTAAAACTGGTAAATTTATTCTAAATTCAAAATTCAAAATTCAAAATCGATATATTTTTTTATAATTTATCATATATTAATTTTTATTAAATTTTACCATCAAATTATTTTTGATTTTTATAGTATTAATCCAATTTAATGAAAACTAACTGAAGGTAAATTTATTAGAAGTATATCAATTTAGAATTTTTGTAGTCAAAAATTAATTTGAAATAAATTTATCACATATATACTAATTTGAGTTTTTATGATATTAATTTATAAGAAAAAAGATGCTAAATCAACTCGGTTCATGTGTCAGGACAGTTTGTGGAAGCAAGTATTGGCTCGTGACACACAGATGCAGATGAATGAGGTGAATCCTAGGAGAAGTTCACCTGATCTCCAGTGCGTGAGTTGTGTCCACGCAAGCAATATAAAGAGGAAGTGAAGAGAGTCATATTTACCCAAACTTGTATTTTGCAATTTTCAGATTCGGGGAGCACAGAAATTGGACCAGGGCGGATTTCCCCAAAATTAGCCCCTGTCGTACACCCCAACCCTGAAGTGACACTATAATTATGTGCAGGCAGAGACACAGGTGTGTCTCGTGCGGTGTTATTCTTAGAATCCAGGGGCAAGGGTGTGGATAGAAAATCAACCGGAAGATATATTTATAATTTGTGGTCAGTTAAAAACCTAGTGGATAACCCTCCAAATAAAGCATGTGTCTATTCTTTTATTTTTCAAAATAAAAAATAAAAATTCATTTGATAAATTTTTTGCTTTTAAGAAAAAAATTCGTTTTTTTGTTTCTGGGAATAGATTTGAAACAAAATTAAAAAGTAGAAAAATATTATTTTTATTTCGAGGAACAAATTTGAGAATCAAGCCAAATTTTATTTTTCTTCTTTTCCTTTCTTTCCTTCTCTCTTCTTCTTCTTCATTCTTTGGTCACCGAGCCACGACAATGACCGACGACCAAACGACCGACTAGGTGAGCTCGCCTAGTGACCGTGAGGCTCGACCTCGCCTTGGCCGCAGCGAGGTTGAACTTCGCACTAGGCCAGGTGAGGTTGGCCTCGTCGATGGCGGCGAGGTCGTCGAACCTTGCCTAGCTGATCGTTGGCCATTGTTGTGGCCAGTGGAAATTAAGGCCCAGAGAAGAAGAAGGAGGAAGGAAAAGAAAAAAAAATGAGATAAAAGAAAAGAAAAAATATAATAAAGCATTAAAAATTTAAAAGAAATTATAATTCATAAAAGAATTTGAGATTTTACCAAAGGTATTTTTAACCAAAGAATAGAAATTTTTGAGCATTCTTAAATATTTTCAAATAATTAGAAGCTCGTCTAGAATTAGGAAAAACCATTTTTGATAAAAAAATTATTTTCGAGTAGAATGGTTATCAAACACACTTCAAGTAGTTAAGTGTGAAGTACCTCCACAAAGTCAGGATAATTATAATTAGAAAATAAAAAAATATGAGAAGATTTTCTTTTAATATTTTATTTTAGTCACCGAAAGAAACTCGATTGCTGCCTTCCCTTTAGAATTCCACTAATTTATTTACCCTCGCAATTGTATTGTTCTTCTTTCAGTTTCCTTGCGGTGATGGAGAGAAGAAGAGAAGGATTGGATTGGGAAGGGTCCCCTTTTGGGAGAAAATATTGGGTGGTCTGGGACCGCCATGTTAGCGTGGTCTCGAACCACTCACGCAGCACCATGTGTGAGGGGAGGGAACCAAAGGACCTACTCCTGTCCCATCCATCTCTCTGACGCTCTCTCTCCTCTTTCTCTTCTCTATCTCCCTCCTCTCACACGTGGCGCCGCGTGAGTGGTTCGGGACCACGCTGACGTGGCGGTCCCGGACCACCCAATATTTTCTCTTTGGTGTGAGGGGAGGGAACCAAAGGACCTGCCCTTGTCCCATCTCTCTGACGCTCTCTCTCCTCTTTCTCTTCTCTATCTCCCTCCCCTCACACATGGCGTCGCGTGAGTGGTTTGGGACCACGCTGACGTGGCGGTCCCGGACCACCCAATATTTTCTCTTTGGTGTGAGGGGAGGGAACCAAAGGACCTGCCCTTGTCCCATCTCTTTGACACTCTCTCTCCTCTTTCTCTTCTCTATCTCCCTCCCCTCACACGTGGCGCTGCGTGAGTGGTTCGGGACCACGCTGACGTAGCGGTCCCGGACCACCCAATATTTTCTCCCCCTTTTGGTGTTGGAAGAAGTGCATTTGTCAACTTTAATAGGCTGCAATGAATCATTCTTATTTGACCAATTCTACCACTCTCATAATGACCACGACACTAGCCCATTCGCTCCTTGAGACTTGAAACTGCCCCGGCTTCTTGTGATTACTCCATCCTGATCTTTTAAGTGCTGCCTCTCATCTCTGCTATTCCACCATTCCCCTGTATTTCAAACTAAAAACCTTCTCTTTGCTAACTCACAAAATGCTCGAGCACTTGTGGTTGCCATGCAGGGCGACAGTTGCTGCCATCGCTCTCTACGCTGTCGTTTTCAAAAAATTCCTGAAGAAAAGAGCAAGTCGGTCCGCTGTGAATGGTAGTGCAGATAATGATTCGGCTACGGAGAATGGTACCACAGAGAGGGCTGCTCCTTGCCCTTCACCACGAGTTGAGGAAATGGCAACATCTTCTAGCTATGACTATGAGGTATTTTTGAGTTTTAGAGGACCAGATACACGATCAAGTTTTATTGACTACCTTTACACTAGCCTTACATGTGCGGGAATCCGCACATTTAAGGATGACGAAGGCCTCCACATTGGAGCAGAGTTTGCCCCAGAACTTCTCCAAGCAATTAATCAGTCGAAGATCTCTATACCTATCTTTTCGAAAAATTATGCCTCTAGCATATGGTGTCTCAAGGAGGTAGTCCAGATGGTTAAGAGAAAGAAAACTGGAGGACACAAGATTATGCCCATTTTTTATGATGTGGCACCTTCAGAGGTTCGATACCAAAGTGGGATTTATGAAAAGGCCTTTCGTTCACACAAAGAGAGTAGGCGATATGACGAAGAGACGATGAATCAATGGAAGGCTGCTCTTAGTGTAGTTGGGGAAATAAATGGATGGGACCTGCATAGCGAGAAAAATAGGTGACTGCTTTTAGCATTCCTGATGTGCATTGTATCATTAAAACTGGATGCATATTAATTAGTTTCTTTCTCATATTTGTGTTAGTCTTGTTTTACTTTTATGCTATTGAAGTTATCCCGCAGAAATCGCTTAAATAATGGCATAATCCTAATTTGTCCTATTTCATTCCAAACAAAATGTTTCTCAGTTCTGGTCCTTATAAACCTTTTGTACCAACGGTGATTCATCTACAATGGAATAAACCATTGAACACATTTTAATTTTGTCTTGCCAGAACATAATTTGATTCAACACACTTTGATAACTCATTGCCTTTTGACCTCCAACAAACATTAGGCGAGAAGGCGAGTTCATAGGGAAGCTTACTCAAAAGGTTTTCAATGAGTTGAAACAACCTTATCTGGTGGTATCAGACTGCTTGGTCAATGTTGACAACCATGTGGATGCTATCATGGAAAAGATAGGTGCTCAAACAAGTGAAACCTGGATTATAGGAATCCATGGAATGGGTGGTATCGGAAAGACAACTATTGCGAAAATCATCTACAATCGACTTTAAAATAATTTTGATGATTGTTGCTTTCTGTCCAATATCCGCGAAATGTCAGAATGCAAGGGCATTGAATACTTGCAGAATCAGCTTATCTCTAACATCCTAAAAAACAAATGTAGAGATATAAGAAACATTGATGATGGGATTAAGATCATCAAAGATAGGTTGTCTAATAAAAAGAGTCCTCCTCTTTCTCGATGATGTACATGAAAAGAATCATATGAATGCACTTGTAGGCAAGGGTGATTGGTTTGGTAGAGGGAGCAAACTCCTTATTACTACTAGAAACAAAGAAGTTCTTGATGTTCTTGAAGTGGACGACCATTATGAGCTTACGGGCATGGATCGTAGTCAATCTCTTCAACTTTTTAGCAAACATGCCTTCAGAAGAGATTCTCCTTTGGACGAGTATATCGACCAATCCAATAGGGTGATAGACAGTGCTAAAGGTCTTCCGCTAGCTCTTGAGGTCATTGGTTCACTTTTATCTCACACTAAAAAGAGAGAGTGGAATGACATATTGGCAAAGTTGGAAAATGTTCCTCACATAGAAGTTCAATGTAACCTGAAAATAAGTTATGATGCATTAGAAGTTCGGCACAAGCATATCTTCCTCGATATAGCTTGTCTTTTCATTGGATATAATAAAGATGTTATTGTTCATTTCTGGAAAAAATCTAAATTTTTTCCAGAAGAAGCTATGGAAGTTTTGCAAAACTTGTCTTTGATAAAGATTGAAGAGGATAATAGAGTGTGGATGCATGATCAACTCAGAGACCTTGGAAGAGAAATAGTTTATCAAGAAAGTGACACAAAAATAAAGAAGCAAAGTAGGGTGTGGGATCCTAAGGAAGGATTGGAATTGCTAAGGAAACATAAGGTAAGCCCCCCTAACCCCCACAAAAAAAAATATTTATGGATTTTTTCTTTAAAAAAAGGCTGTTTACTTTTTGTTTTGACTAGCGCCATTATGACTTCCTCAACCTATAATTTTTGCTCTTTTAAGATTACAGGAATGATAGACTGAACCCAACCGATTAATATAGTGGACTTGAATAAGAATGTGCTTCCCTTTAACTTTTTTGTTTTTAAATTTTTCCTTTGTGCAGGGGAAAAAAAGAGTAGAAGCTCTTCGTCTCAAGTTGGACAATCAGCAGCAATATCATTTTTCCTATGAGGACTTTGAGAACCTATCGGATCTAAGGTTCCTCGAAGTGAAAGGTTCAATGGAAAATTTTCATGTAGAAGAGAGACTTCTTTGGCATGAATCATCATCAAATGTTTTTCCAACTAACGAGAATTCAAATCTCCTTCCACAATTACGATGGTTTACATTGCGTGATATTCCTCCAACATTTAACATTACAAATTTCTCCATGGAAGATGTGGTTATTCTTGATCTATCTCAAAGTAAAATTATGGATGATTGGAAGGGATGGAGCCACATGAAGGTATGCTATATGGTAGACAACACTTATTATTCCATCTTATTAGCTTCGAAAGTAATATTTATATGATTTTTCTTTTACAGGTGATGAAGAACTTGAAAGTTCTAGATATGTCCAATTGCCAAGGTTTGCAAAGAACCCCCCAACTTATCTACTCTTTTAAATTTAGAACGTTTGATCCTAAAGTATTGTCGATCATTAATCGAAATTGATAGGTCTATTTGTCAGTTGAAATGCTTAGTTTCCTTAAATGTAAGCTATTGCTGGAATCTTCAGAGGCTACCAAATTCAATTGGAAGTTTGGAATCACTGATTGAGTTGGATATATCCGACACATCGATTGAAGAACTACCCGATTCCATTAGAAATTTGAAAAAATTGAAAGTAGTGACAATGTTGGGGAGTAAATTAAGCAAAATACCTGATGTCCTTTGGTCGATGGGGGATCTCGAAGACATGAGAGCCTCCGGAGGATATGGTAATAGGCATTTCCAAGTGCAAATTGGCAATGATGGCATTTGTGGGAGTCAATCCCTGAGGATCTTCATACTGGAGGGTGCGGATATATATGCACTACCGAGACTTCCTGAAAGTCTTATCAATTTAAAATTGTCTATATTACGCATGGACACATTTTCGGATCTCTCAAACCTCATGAATTTAAAGAAAATGGATCTTGATTTTGGCCGGCCTCATCATGACGTGATATTTGATGGGCTTGGGGAGCATCCGATGCCACTGTGGATTGGGAATTTAAGCAAACTTGAGTTTCTGGCCCTGCGCTCTAGTCATGTGACCACCTCACCAACAAACCTTAGCCTCGCTCCTCAACTGAAGTCACTTTGCCTCATGTGCCCTAATCTGCGTCACCTCCCAAAGCTTCCCTCAAGTTTATCCCCCCTAGATTTGAAAGATTGCAAGTCACATTGCTCGATGGAGGATCTATCGAATTTGAAGAAACTATCGTCTCTCCGTATTAGGTTCGCCGCAGTTGCAGAGATTCAAGGCCTTGGTTGTTTGGAGAACCTACGAGATTTGGAGCTTTATTGGCTTGCACATGTGGAGATACTACCGGATCTAAGCAATTCAAACAACCTAGCATCTCTTGAAGTAGGACATTGTGATAAACTAGTTGAGATTCAAGGCCATTTACCACGGTTTTTGGCTCGCTTTTATGTTGGCTGCTGTGGTTCATTACAGAAGTTGCCTGATCTATCAAGCTTGATGGGTAAGCAAGTGTTTGTTCTACGCGAATGCAAAAAGTTAAATGTGGAGACTATTCTTGATGTTGCTCGGCTGAATTCACGACATTTCCAGTTTGTAAACTTTGAAGAGCTACAGATCCTACCTGATCTAAGTAATTCAAACGAACTTAGATGTCTTCAAGTAGGACGATGTGATAATTTGGTTGAGATTCAAGGTGAACTACCACAATCATTGGAAGAATTGAGGTTTCATTCTTGTAAATCTTTACAGAAGTTGCCTTATCTATCAAGCTTGATGGGGTTGAGAGAGGTTGATATACGTAATTGTGATAATCTGGTTGAGATTCAAGGTGAACTACCACAATCATTGGAAGAATTGAGGTTTCATTCTTGTAAATCTTTACAGAAGTAGCCTTATCTGTCAAGCTTGATGGGGTTGAGAGAGGTTGATATACGTAATTATGATAATCTGGTTGAGATTCAAGGCGAACTACCACAATCTTTGGAAGAATTGAGGTTTCATTCCTGTAAATCTTTACAGAAGCTGCCTTATCTGTCAAGCTCAATGGGGCTGAGACAGGTTGATATGCATAATTGTGATAATCTAGTTGAGATTCAAGGTGAACTGCCACAATCTTTGAAAGAATTGAGGTTTCATTCCTGTAAATCTTTACAGAAGTTGCCTTATCTGTCAAGCTCGATGAGGTTGAGAGATGTTGATATACATGATTGTAATAATCTGGTTGAGATTTAAGGTGAACTATCACAATCTTTGAAAGAATTAAGGTTTCATTCATGTAAATCTTTACAAAAGTTACCTCACCTAACAAGCTCGATGGGGCTGAGAAAGATTGATATACATAATTGTGATAATTTGATTGAGATTCAAGGTGAACTATCACAATCTTTGAAAGAATTGAGGTTTCATTCTTGTAAATCTTTACGGAAGTTGCCTTATCTATCAAGTTTAATAGGGCTAAGAGAGGTTGATATACATAATTGTGATAATCTGCTTGAGATTCAAGGGGAACTACCACAATCTTTGGAAGAATTGAGGCTTCATTCATGTAAATCATTACATAAGTTACCTTATCTATCAAGTTCAATGGGGCTAAGAGAGGTTGATATACATAATTGTGATAATCTGGTTGAGATTCAAGGCGAACTACCACTATCTTTGGAAGAATTGAGGCTTCATTCCTGTAAATCTTTACAGAAGCTGGTTTATCTATCAAGCTCAATGGGGTTGAGAAAGGTTGATATACATAACTGTGGTAATCTAGTTGAGATTCAAGGCGAACTACCACAATCTTTGAAAGAATTGAGTCTTCATTCTTGTAAATCTTTATAGAAATTGCCTTATTTATCAAGCTCGATGGGGAGAGAGGTTGATATACATAATTGTGATAATCTAGTTGAAATTCAAGGCGAACTACCACTATCTTTGGAAGAATTGAGGCTTCATTCTTGTAAATCTTTACAGAATCTGGCTTATATGTCAAGCTCAATGGGGCTGAGAAAGGTTGATATACATAATTGTGATAATCTGCTTGAGATTCAAGGCGAACTATCACAATCTTTGGAAGAATTGAAGTTTCATTCCTGTAAATCATTACAGAAAGCACCTTATTTATCAAGCTCGATAGGGCTGAGAGAAGTTAATATACATAATTGTGATAATCTGGCTGAGATTCAAGGCGAACTACCACTATCTTTGGAAGAATTAAGGTTTTATTCTTGTAAATCTTTACAAAAGCTGGCTTATCTGTCAAGCTCGATGAGGTGAGAAATGTTGATATACATAATTGTGGTAATCTAGTTGAGATTCAAGGTGAACTGCCACAATCTTTGAAAGAATTGAGATTTCATTCTTGTAAATCTTTACAGAAGTTGCCTTATCTGTCAAGCTCGATGGGTCTAAGAGAGGTTGATATACATAATTGTGATAATTTGGTTGATATTCAAGGCGAAGTACCACGATCTTTGGAAGAATTGATGCTTCATTCCTGTAAATCTTTACAGAAGTTGCCTTATCTGTTAATCTCGATGGGGTTGAGAAAGGTTGATATACATAATTGTGATAATCTGGTTGGGATTCAAGGCGAAGTACCACAGTCTTTGGAAGAATTGAGGTTTCATTCCTGTAAATCTTTAAAGAAGTTGCCTTATCTGTCAAGCTCGATGAGGCTGAGAGAGGTTGATATACATAATTGTGATAATCTAGTTGAGATTCAAGGCGAATTGCCACAATCATTGGAAGAATTGAGGTTCCATTCTTGTAAATCTTTACAGAATTTGCCTTATCTGTCAAGCTTGATGGGGTTAAGAGAGGTTGATATATGTAATTGTGATAATCTGGTTAGATTCAAGGCAAATTACCACAATCTTTAAAAGAATTGAGGTTTCATTCCTGTAAATCTTTACATAAGTTGCCTTATCTGTCAAGCTCAATGAGGTTAAGAGAGATTGATATACATAATTGTGATAATCTAGTTGAGATTCAAGGCGAACTACCACAATCATTGAAAGAATTGAAACTTCATTCATGTAAATCTTTACAAAAGTTGCCTTATCTGTCAAGCACGATGGGGTTGAGAAAGGTTGATATACATATTTGTGAAAATCTGGTTGAGATTCAAGGCGAAGTACCACAATCTTTGGAAGAATTGAGGTTTCATTCCTGTAAATCTTTACAGAAGTTGCCTTATCTATCAAGCTCGATGATGCTGAGAGAGGTTGATATACATAATTATGATAATTTGGTTGAGATTCAAGGCGAACTGCCACAATCATTAGAAGAATTGATGTTTCATTTTTATAAATCTTTACAGAAGTTACCTTATCTGTCAAGCTCGATGGAGCTGAGAGAGGTTAATATACATAATTATGATAATCTGGTTGAGATTCAAGGCGAACTACCACAATCTTTAGAAGTATTGGATATTTATAAATGTCAATCTTTACAGGAGTTGCCTAATCTGTCAAGCTTGAAGGGATTGCGAAAAGCCAAAATAATTAATTGCAGGAAATTAAATGTAGAGGCAATTTCTTCACTTTGCTCGGAGATGTCGGCCAAATTTGTGGAGGTAGATGTTGAATGACTCTAAAGAGGATGAATAAGTGCACATTACTCTTGAAAGCTTCTTTATCCATGGTCACAAATTATTCCCGTGTTCAAACTTTAAACAAATTGAGGTAACTTATTTCATCTAATAACCAATGTTTTACCTTTTCTGCAATCAAATTCTTTCACATATATGAACAGAGAAGTTTCACATGCAACTTTTAGTTACTTTCTCACGAGTTGATGATTGAAAATCTGATGAAGGTATTGACATTATGATACCTCCCTACAACCACGGGGTTCTTAATTATGTACACATATTTGTTTTTTTTTCCTAGTTTGGTTTGGCTTTTTTAGATATATTTTCTGTGGATGATTTCTCCTTGCTTTTATGTTTCCCAGCTGGAGGTATGCATGTCGATTGCCTCGCTTTTATTTGATATGTAATAAACTCGTACAGACCCTTGTCGATTTGCTGTTTCAAATATATCTAAGTTGCTAACCTCGTTTCTCTTTGGAGATAACTTTTTTATTCTATAAACAATTATATGGAATGTGTGTTGGAAGGTCATATAACTATGGTTCTCATCCTGGAACTTTACAGCATAATAAACTCATCGTTGCAACTGTGAAGAAGATAGACACTCTGTAATGATATGCTTATGTTCAATTTGTTTTCCATGAAAGGTGTGCTTCTTAATGGATTTGCAAATGTTATGGAGAAGTGATATAATGAAGAAAGACGAATTTCACTTGTGCAGTAGCATCAATAGTTGGTGCAGCAGAACTTTCATCTATTACAGGAGAAGAGAACTATTTAGCTTCTCCAAGGTATCATAAATCATCTTATAGTTGAGGCTAAATTTCATAATTAGTGGTGCGTAGGACATATGATAAGTCTCATGTGGGTCAGAAATCATGTAAATGGACTCTTGTGTGATCTTCATAGTAGTACCTACATTTTCAAGAAATGGTTATGCCTGGGTGATTATCTGTAATAGAAGCCCTTCCGTTCAACTCAAGTTATACTAGAGGACTCTTTTAGGTTTTAAGATTGACGAGAAGTGCTAAAGGAGACATCTCAAACAACCGGCTTTTTGCCGGTTTCTAATGTTGCGGAGAGGATTTCAAGTTTGAGAAACTTACAGAAATTTTTCTGCACAGGGAGCTTTGGCTAATTGGGCAGTTGTACAAATGAAGACCGAATAAAGGAAAATGAAGATGACATTTAATGTCAATTAAATTCCCTTTCACAATTTTGGGATGGTGAACTATGCATTCATCTGTGAAGAGATTGAAACTTGAAGATTAGTGAGGGAAGTCGTTGCCTATGGATGAAATCATTAAATCTATTGAACTTGATGTGAAGTTTTAGCTGAATGGTTACCCCTTTTTTCAAAGAAAACACTAGAGCAGGGCAGAGGAATTCATTGTGCAAGTTGGGGCATCATACGTAATGTTTTGGGTGTAAAAAGGCTATTCAGGCAAAGCTGATTGTTTATTAATCTTTTCTATGGGGCCATAAGAATGAATATTGTACTTCATCCACATGTATGTTCTCTTCATTAACATGCAATGAAACTTGCTTATCAGTTCATTGACCTTTCAATGTGAAAATGGTTTTCAGGATAGTCTTACTCATGAGTATGATAGGCACTCACAACACAAGAAACACAAATTGTTGGAATTCATGGAATGGCGAAGTTGTAAAGTCGACTCGCCAAAATTATCTAAAATTAGTTTTCACATGATTTTAAGCATTTTTGCTTTCTTTTTGACAATCGTGATACTTTAGAGCTCAAGGGCATTCGGTATTTGCAGCATCAACTCATCTCCTATGTCCTCAATAAAATTGACAGAAATAAGTAATGTTAATGAAGGGATTGCAACAATCGAAGATAGCTATCTTGTAAAAGTGTTCTCTTCCTTTTTGATGATGTTAACTAGAAGAATCAATTAAATGCGCTTATGGGAAACATCTATGATATTTAGGCATTATTGGATTCTTCAATATTGAAATGTTGTTAGATACTTGTAAGGAATTATTGGATTCTTCAATATACATGACTTCTTAAGTTGGCAAGTGCTTCCGTATGTATGAAATGTTGTTAGATACTTGTAACTATAACTTAGTGAGTATCAGAACTGTTGCCGCTACCTATTTATTTTTGCATTCTTTTTCCTCATTCATTGCACAGGAAGATAATGATGAAACAGAAGTTAGCAAGATGAAAAGGCCAGGATTCGTCAAATGCAGAAGTTGAAGAAGCAGAAGATTCAGGAAGTATTGGATCAGCAAAATGCTGCTATTGACGCTGATATGGTGCCTTTCCATTCTAAAAATGACTATTTCTTGCATTATTTCGAGTTCATGTATTGATTATGCCAGTAACATTTTCTTGTTTTTGAAATAATTTTTCAAGAATAATAAGGGAAAAGGGCGGTTGAAGTATCTTCTGCAGCAAACTGAGATTTTGCTCATTTTGCCAGAGGAAACCAGTCCTTTTCACAGAAAATCAAAGGAAGGTACCATTGCCAATGACAATTCTCTCTGTATTTTGTGCATTGCAGATACGATCTCTTGTACATATGTTCCTTTTGACAACCTGCTGAACAATGTCTACGTAGGTCCTAACTTTCTTCATACTTCATAGTTGCTTAATTGGGACTGAGAGCTTTGTTTGATCTTTGACGGGCCTTTTGCTATATATTAGTAATTGCCTAATGCTGGAATTCTTTAGAGGAAAGGTGCCTATGGTCCCGTGGTCTAACCCTTGCTAGACTTCCATTTACATTTGGTGTTAAGGTGCCATATTCAAAGGGAATTGGGATTTGGGAACATTTATGCAAATTAACGATGTTCAATTGTAACCTTATATATTGATTGTTCTCTCCCAGTGGACAAATAAACATCTGCTCATCCTTAAAAGTGAAGAAAACATGTTTGTGAAGTTCAAGTCATCATTTCCCAGACCATTTCTGTGTTCAGCATTCCTGTTTGTTCAGTGAGGTTTTTCTTTGCTTAACATGTAGGGGTCGTCATGAATCTAAAATAACTGAAGAGGAAGAGGATGAAGAATTTATTAAGGAGGAAGAAGATGGCTTGTCTGGTACAGGAAACACGCGGCTGGTGACACAACCCTCTTGTAATCTCTCTCTCTCTCTCTCTCTCTCTCTCTCTCTCTCTCTCTCTCTCTCTCTGGTTTGATTGTAAGAAGGATAGTCTTTGCTGCTCATATCTCTGCTGAGCCCCTGCTTTTGACTTGGAGAAGCTGTAATGTTTGCTGCAATTTCAGAACGCTAATAATGTGGGATTGTGAATGTTCTTGGTGTTGACATGATTCCTTATAACTAACAATTATAATACTCCAAGTACTTACTTTGGTGTTGACTAAGTAGAGATTTTTGACATCCCTTCCCAGCCCTTGTCTAGGTGGGAACCTCTTGCACTGGGGACACCCTTATTGTATTGTCGTCTGGCTCCAGAGAGATTCTGTTGTGCTCTGATTTATGCAATTATCTTGCCAACAGGATATATCCAGCAAATATAAGTTAACTGCTTTCTTAAGTTCTATTTGTATGCTTTTTTGCAGGTATACTAGCTTGGGAAGATGACGAATTACTAGCTTGCTGGATTGAATTGGCTCATAAGAATGTATGAGAATTGCATTAACGGAATACTTGCAGATGAAATGGTAGGTCACGGGCTGCAGCATTTAGATGTGTGCAGTATGGAAGCTGGAAAGGCTAGAAGATGCAGAGCTTAGAGAAAATAATTCCAATGATATCTTGGAGATATTCATCTTGTAAGATCTTGAAATTGACATGTGCTGAGTTAACCAATTATCGAGGCTCCCAGAAGGTCTTATATGTCTACAATATTCATACCGAGTTGATGATGGCATTTCTGGTCTCTCCAACTTGAAAAGCCTGAGAGATTTGTCCTGGGAAAACCAATAACTCTCTTCCCCCAGTTGACTAGGAACTTGAAAAGATTGTGGAAGATTCTATCCCCGGTGGATTGGTAGGTTAACTAGACTGGAGTCTCTGAAGTTGTCCTCTTCGATAATGACCACCTTATCACTAGATATTCCGCAACTTTCTCATCTCTAGAGAGTTGAACTCTGTCGGGAATGTCTGCAGTGCCTCCCGAGGCTTCCCTAAGTTTACCGTCCATATGTATTAGACATTTCTTATCAGCGCGTGCATTAATAGACCTATCAACCTTGAAGAAACTGTAAGAACTTCTAATTGAGTATTGTGCAGTTACAGAGATTCAAAGCCTTGAAAGTCTGGAGGATCTTAAAACTTTAGAGCTGAACGAGCTCCACTGACTGGACAAATTGGCTGACTGAGTGGCTTGAAGAGACTAATGGCTTTTCATTTACATCATCGTAGTGATCTGGTTGACCGGAATCACCTGACAATTTGTCTATCTTCTCCAGCAACTTTATCCTGAAGTTTCTAATGTTTCAAATTGGAAGAAATTAAAATGAATAGGCATCCACCCCCGGAGATTTGAAAACTCAACACATTATAGAGTTGCTTGATCAAATTTGGCAAATTTCTGCAAAAGAAAAAAGAATGGACACCTACTCTGTTGAGTATGTTTTTTTGGATAAGAGGTGCTTCCCATTCTGTTGTTCATATGTGTAACAAAAAGGTTTATGTAAATCTTCTTTTTAAGTTCACTTTGCATGTTGACTTGTGATAGTTCTGCAAGTACCCTTGTTCAGATTTTCTTTGTTTTAATTTGGTTTGGCTTAGATGTTTTAATGGCTTTGAATTGCTAATTAACTTACCTAATGAGGTCAAGTCAAATTATATGAACTCCAAGTGCATAATTTTGTCAATTTACTATGTGATGATTTATTTGAGGTACCTTATAAATTGCTACTTCGTCTTATTGAATTTGAAACTGGTCGATGCCCATATTTCATGTAGGAGAACTTTAAAGTAGCTGTTACAATGTGTATGAAAGCATTTCAGCACTTGTGGCATCACCTCTATGGCAATAACCAACACAAAATTGTGACATGAAGAAGAATAATAATCTACATAGTTACACATGTTCAGTTTGGTTTTTGGGCAAAGCACATTTCTTAATTGGATTCACACAAGATGAAGAGAAGTGGTAACAATTCTTAAATAAATTAAAGAAATGTTCCTAGTGCCAACTTGGTCCGACATTATCTAATGTTTAGGTA
Organism: Eucalyptus marginata; assembly: GCA_014182565.1. Lineage (NCBI taxonomy): Eukaryota > Viridiplantae > Streptophyta > Magnoliopsida > Myrtales > Myrtaceae > Eucalyptus > Eucalyptus marginata. Next base: position 40,168,548 of record CM024595.1, on the reverse strand, counting down.
AATCTGAAATAATGACCCAATCATTAAATTTCAAATGAGTAGAAGTGTGGCAAAGCTTTTTCCAAGTCTAAAAATTTAACATGGAATGATCTCGCGCCGTCTGCAAGTTCTTATCTTTTTGCCTCTTTTTATATTTTTTGTAATAGATAATCCACAAGCATTAGCTGAGATAATGAAGAGCCACAACTTTGAAAACACTATTTGAAATAGAGAACTTTCATACTTGAGATTAGGAGGAGTCAATATATCTATCTATCTATATATATATATATATTAATCATTATAGTCATTGGAGAGGCTTCACAAAACTTTTGCCCGTCACTAAAGAGGCTTTCGAGTTTGATTGGGAATTTGGAAATGCTAATTGAGCTGGATTTCAAATAGGATTTAACAGGTCACATTAGATTTGTGGGCTTATTTACCGGACTTGTTAGTGGCCCAAAGTTCTAATACAACACTCATGAATAATTTTTTCCATCTACATTGACACAAGACTGTGCTTACAAATCGGTTTTGTGTACTCTATTTTAATAGTATTTTGTATGATAATCAACACAAAGCATGGATTTATAGGGGTTAAATGCGAAGGTTGCTTCACCTCGGAATAAATGTGATTTTTGTAATTTGATTGATTGTTAGGGGAGTGTCTTGGATGAAGATCAAGCCCGATAATTCCACCGAGCTTAATGTTTCGGTGTCAATTCGGGGCTGGGCCCCTTAGCCCATTAAACTGGATGGATCAGAGTTCGCCTTGATTATGATTTGGTGTTTTTTTTTTTTTTGGGGGGGGCAATAAACTTGTTTGGAAGTTCCATGTCTACTTTTGTTGACTTTGACTTTTAATGAATCCACCCATTCATTTGGGGGCAAAAGTGGATTCTCATCCCAAAATTTCTGCACCACATAGTAAGTGATTTTCCGCATCAAGGAAGCATCCTTGTTAACCGATTTGTCAACAAAACTAACCCATGACTCTCTTTGCATATTCAGCCAATCCTGTGGCTTCTTCTAAGTTCAATGACCTACCGAAAGGTCATTCAAAATATCTTTATTTTTACTACCTTAAGATTTTGTGGTATAGGAACAAAGGTCTTGGTAGTTAAGGCCCGCGTATGTATGAAATATCTTTTTTTTCCTTAAAAAACATAGGAGTTAGGCAATGGGATCCCACCTATTTTCTCTTCATCTTGGAGCTTTTGAACTGTAACGGAGGAAGCTCAATTTCGATTCGAATGGAAGGAGTTTGATTTCAATTCACTCACACAATCTTATATGGTATCTTCAACTGTGGACAGAGTTTCATGCATTATGTCTCGACTCATGACTTACATCGTGGAGAACTTTCTGCCCAGTTTGCAAGCGTGATGCAAGAACTTGCACAGGTGAACCCCCAGCATCTGAGAGTACACCATTGCTTTCATCGAGCCCTGTGTCTGTGGCTTCCTCCTCTGCTTTGTCTTCTGCTAGATCATCGGTGGCATCATCATCAGCCATCCAAATAGCCAGAGCGTCATGTCCTCCATCCGCATCTCGTACTCCATCTTTCTTGAGCACTTATATGCAGCAGTCTTTTAGGTCCTATAGACAATCTCCTCCTCTGAGCATTAGCCGTAGATCAGCTGACGTCTGGAATGCATCGTCTTACCGGTCTCAAGGATTGTACTCGGTTTCTCCCCACTCGATGGGTTATCCCTCTATATCACCTGTCAATTCAAGATACATCTCACGTTACATTCCAAGCCCGAGCAATGCCTCCGTGAGTTTTATCAGTTCTAGTCACCAGCATCACCCGTTACACCACAGTGAATCAGCTGCAAGTCTCTCACCTTTTGTGTCCGCTCAGTCCCTTCCAGGGTGTTGATTGATATTTGGTTCATGACAGATTGCCTTCGCTGCTTGCAATCCAATCCAGTCTCCAAGTCTCAAGCAATAACGCAACGGTATTGCTAAATTATACTGTATTCAGTTCATACATCAGTACATGTCTTGATTAGGTTTGAACCTGAATGTCACCAGCTTCCCTCCCATTGTAAATTGTACCATGAGTTTTGAGTTTTGTTATCTGTTGGAAGTGACCGACATGGTCCATGCACATTGAGGCTCGTTGAATTTTGATACAAAGTGCGCGCGCGCGCTCGATGGCTGTGCAGATTTAGTTTTCTAGTCAGTTTCTGTATAGAATAACTGCTAATTTCACAGATCTTATAACCTACTCGAGTCTTCTACTCAGAGAGATGCACTTAAAATTTAATCAGCACTGAGCTTTTTCCCCCCTGATAACCTTCTTTGCTTTGTTCATGAATCTCACTGCCTGTTTTGTTGTTTTTTTTTTCTCTGTTTTCTGTTGTTTTTTTTCCCCTCATTTTGTCTTGTGAAGCAATACTCACAGATCTAGGAAATTAACCATCTGGTGCTTCTCCGCTTCTTCTTTCTTCTTCTATATTTTTTTGTGGCAATACCCGCACTGTGAAAGTCAGGAGAGTGATGTTTGGTACCGTTCAAGGCTTGCTCAGCCCCCAAAAAACACCGACTTCTTGATACTATAGAAGCAACTTTAGTACGTCTAGCAGATTTGAGTATGTTAGCAAATGTTTCTATAGTGATGGCACTACTTTAAGTTAGAAACGTTCGCAATACGGTAGCTGTACTACTTCCTGTACGACATACGACAATTACCCTTCATGTACTACATATGACAATTATCTGTGAAAATCGACGATTGTAAATGTCTAGTATATTTTGTAAATTATCGAAGGTGTAGTAAATTCAGTATATTGTTAAATGCATCAGTTGTTAGAGGCGAACATTTTCTACAGATCGGTAGTGCGTTTGACCTACAAGAGACTAATTACACATCACGTTTGTGACAACCCGTGAGATACGAAATTAGTTTTATATAATCAATTAACCAGTTAGTATTGTCATGACCTATACATGGTCAAATTAAACACGATTAATCAAATAATTCTCAATATACCCTTATGTCGATACAAACGCGACCTGCAAACACGTATAGCCGACCTGATCATCAGCACGTAAGGCTGACATCTTGTATCACAGTAGTTCTCGGATCTCCAACATCGGTCTTTAGAAACTACGAATTAGTATGGAGCGAACCACATAAGCCGCACACTGGAGATGTGCATATGCTAGAAAATTTACTTTCTGATATTATTAAGCACGGGAATGGATCGTGTAAATTGTTTGATCAAGCTGAAGACCCAGATGGACGGTCGATCAGAATAACAAGAAGCTAAAAGCCATTACGCAATCATTTTGTTCTGCCATTTTCAATTTCACCACTGCTCATACAATGCAGTTATGCATGCTTTTCGTGTTCCACAAAATCCATGCTCGCGCAGGAGGAGACGGTGCTTTTTGGTACTAACTGGAGATGATGTATCTAACCATAACAGACGCATAATCTTTCTCCTGTAAAACAGGATATTATTAGTCAAAATTTCAATGTAGAAAATTTCACCAACAGCCTTTGAATTTACATCCTAAGCCGGCCAGTCATCAAAGTAATTTCGAAACTAGCTTCTGATGTTGTATGCTGTTAAGTTTCCACGCATCTCAGGACAAACCATGGTGAGTTCTAGACCTTGCGAAACATGTTTGAACTACAAAAAAAATGCCTTAGCTTGCGCAGACCTTTCCCTCAATTCACTCCATTTTTATTCGCTTCAAATGAGTTTGCCTCATCCATTCGAGGCACTCATCTGCAGTTCCGGCCGGGTTTGCCAGCTGCCATGCAAGTAGCTTTTGTTGCTGAAAAGGAAATAACAAGTCAGCTTCAATTTCATAGTTCAGTAGATTGGTGTGGAAAAGTATCGCTTACCCATTCTTTAACCGATGGACCTCCACATTTGAGCTGGAGAATATTCATAATGTCCTTTCCAGTGACCAAAGGCTTCACTTCCCAAAACAAATCCCAAGACTACACTTCCAAAAGATTCCACAGAAACTCTTTAAAGTTGAATTCATGCAGAAAGTACACATGCAAACTGAAATTCTCTGGGTGTCTTTTCTCATAAATAACAATGGTACAGGGAGGGGTCAGAGCATAAATCCTTGAGCAATCCACAACGCATGGATGAACTTTTGTAAGAAAGGAAGCAAAGGACCGCTAGACATACCTAATTTGAGAATAGCATTCTCAACTGCCTGGAACACCTCTTTTCTCTTGTCTAATTCATTGTGCTTTAACATGGCATCTTCAGAGCAACCAATAGGAGAGGGATAAGCCAGCACAGAAATCAATAATGCTACTCGCCACAAATCCTTTACTTCTCGCAGGAGAAATCCTGCGTAGACGAGAAACAATACTGCATAAGTATTCCATAAAATGATGCTAAAAATAACGCACAGATTGACAAAATGTGACAAACCAAAAAGAAGGTGAACCAAGTAGATACAGTCCTCTTCAACTACTTCAACACCAAAAGTAACATGCTTGACCTTTTCTGTGGACAATCCATGTGGTTGATGTCACAAAGCTGATTAGAGAACCCGCAGCAAGTAGAAAGAGAGAAAGAAAGAAGAGAGAAGGAATAGAGAGAAGGAGGAGAATGAGAACGTAAAAGAAACAAAGAGGGGGTTGTAGTTTTCCGTAGTAACAGAAACCCTACACCCATTGTATTTATATAATATCTTTATGTAAGTAAAACAGGAAACAAAACTCTGATAATAAAAGAAGGAAATAAAACTATGATAATAAAGGAAACTTAATTTAAGTAACTTAACAGTTGACTCATACTAGGAGGTAACAGTCTAGTAACAATCTCGAGGTTAAAAAGGCAAAGAAAAAAAAAATGAAAAGGTAAGGAAGCCTAGGTCCTATTTGATGTCATAAGCACAATGGGTTCACAATAGATACAGCACAAATATTGGTAGAACAGTATAAAGATATTGATATACAAAATACTGTTTCAGTTTCGATGTGAATGCGATGATCTCAGCCAAGATTTTACATACAGATGAGGATTCCAATTCCCAAATACTGTTGCACTTCTCATTTCCAAGGAAATATCCATGATTCCCTATTACCCTCAACTGGAACTTTCCCCCTTTTGTTACAGAATTTCAAATAATACATGATGAAACACCGCACATATCATCATTTAGATTGGTAATGCCTAGGAAGTACTGTATAAGTCAATTAATAACTGCCCTGCATCTCTTGTGCTTTCACTTAAAGAAATTTCAGCTCTAGAATCCTGATGGCTTAGTTCATTACTCTCGTTCTTTCATTGAGTGAAAAGATAGCAGACCAACAAAATTTCAAAGTAATCAGAGAAAAACTGCCCTTACATATTCTTACCTGTTAATACCCGCAGCTTTGCCGAAGCAGGGATATCAACAAGTTCACTGCCCATACCATCTTCATTCAGCTCTCCATCAACATTTGATTCAAGAAAAGGAATCAAGCTAAGCAGTCTCGCCACAGCAGAGTGTACACCAACGACCTTACAAGGAGAAAGACTTTAACTACTATTAATTCACAGCTGCCTAAAAGATAAACAGCTCATCAAGTATAAAATTCGCCGAGTGTATATGAACTAACTGTCTCAGCATCGCTAGCCTTTCGCTTGAGAGAGTTTCGAAAAACGTATTTGACAATTGGAATCTGCAAAAAGACATTAAATAACTGTGATTGCAATAGAAAGGGAACAATATCTGAAAACTGGGATAACTTTATGTTCCCAATTTAAGTCCAATCCAAAAGCCGAAGCTCTTAGGTAAAAGGAGAAGACCCCTTAATCCAATTAAAAGGGATGTGCACATGCAAATTGAAGAAAGGAAAGACGAAGGTACCTTCTTTCCTTTGTTATCTTCGTATGTGATGGTTCTGAATGGGAAAAACAGAGCTGCATACAAGGACAATCTTCTTTGTTCATCCTGAAATAGGTATACATATTGAGTGATCAAAAGCATATTACTCCAAGGAAAGTTCAAGAAGAATATGAAACAATAGGTAGCATAAGCAATGACTACAGAAAGTACACAGTTTCCTTAAACATAAGACAAGAACTTAACTATATCAACTAGACCATGAAAAAAAGAACAAATCTAGTAAACCAATCATGATGAGAAAGCCCGGCGCTGGTAAGAAGTAACGAAATCTAAACAAGAGAAACGTGGGCATATATAATAGAGTAATGGTATTATAATACAGGACAGAACTTATAAAATTTCAAGCGGCTAGGGCATGCAGAAGGTGATCAGCATGCCTAAAATAATTCTTTGCATGTTTCTACAATTTTCTTTTCTCAAAGAAACATCAATCGCAGTAAACCCGTAACATAAGGCAATAGTCAATCAAGCACAGGTTCAGAAAGAAATTAGTGAGAACTACAAGGAAGCAAAATAAATGAGCAAATAATAAATTCTGAAAATTTTAATTTAGTTCAGACAGGATGAATGGAGCTAATTAAAATTAGTAAACTAATCTCCTGCAAACAAATATAGCCAATTTCGAATCAGCACTCCGTAAGTTGCCTATTTTTGCTAAAGTAAAAGATCATTATGATAATCAAGCAACCAAATGCTTCAAATAGATCCTTATCAAGTCAAAACTTCTAAAGCCATATTATGACATCTTCCATCCAAAATATAATGAAAATCACACAACTCTCCAAAAGATTAAGCAGAAAGTGTTTCATGAATAGCTTATTTCATCTGTCACTGGGAAACCAAAAGCAAGCGTCCCATGATGAGTCTATAAGCCAAAGAGCAGTTTAAATACCATAAAGCCACTTAACTGCATATAATCTTTTGGATGAAAAACACAAAAATCAAGCATGAACCGACATGAAATAGCATAAATTCAAGGATTATCACGCACAGTAAGAGACAACGATCCAATTAGCTGCAGAAGGCTCCATGCAGCATCCATATAAGTCAAGCAGAGCCTAGGAACATACCAACAGATGCAATCTGTAAGCAACAATGCACTGGCACAACTATGAGAATAAGAGAGACTACAAATTTCTACAGTCAAAGACTAAAAGCAGTAGAAGCTCAGGGAAATTTGTGCAGAAATGAAATTGCTAACTCGACTTAGAAAAGGGACAGAACAACCTTAATTGAAATTATCATGGAAGAGAAACATGAGAAAAGTGGAGGCTCTACAATGCCTCCGAACAACTTGAAAGATATTGTCCACTAAACCAAGAAGAGTTCTAGGAGGTGAATAGCACTTTGAACATTAGCCTTTCTTGATGCTTTTCATATGACCCTTTTGGATTTAATGCATATCATTTTAGCTTGCTTCCTTATCTCAATGTCATCAATTTGCCTTTCCTTTTAACAGTATATTTAGTTTGCTTTAGTAGTGTGCCTTCTTCTCTTAATAATGTTTCTATACTTACATCAAAAGAAACATTAGCGCACTTGAATTGTTCGTCCTATAGGAAATAGCAAGGCTCTAGCCTCTAGACCCAGTTGGGTAGATTTTAGGACGTAGAAGCTTTTGAAGAAGCCACCATAAAAAATAGGAATTGTGTACACTCACCAGTCTCTTGGGGCCAAAAGAAGGATGAAGATAAAACAGAGTCACATGGAAAAGCATCAGAAATTCTTACGCCCATTAAATGGTCCCTCTATAAGTTGCAGTAATATTTATTATTTTCTCTCGTGTCACAGAAAGTTTCCACTGTATCTCCTTCCCAAACCAGTTTTGTCAAAATTGTAACATATTCCCCAATACATTCACAAGCACAAATCTCATTTTCTTCTTCCTAATAACTAAAGACTAGATGCAATTCACATAAGTGGAATAAATTAGATTGCCACAGCTGATATCCTAGGCTGATGTTGCTGAATGCTCAGTTATTATTAACAGTGCGTCAAATATGTAGATATCAATCATGTCTAGCTAGATGATCATAAGAAAGAATCCACAAAACCAACCTATCGCACTCTTGTGGCAATGTCAGCTCATGTTCATGAGGTAGACTGAAGACAACCCAAAATAATTGCAACTCATAGATGTAAGCAATAGCTTTAACTGGTTCATTGCCTGATCCCATCAGATCAACCTGCCATGCCGAAGAAAGGGAAAAACATTGATCCCATCTCATCAATGATAAGTAACAACAAACCGGAGATACAAATCATACAGAGAAGTTGAGAGAAAAGAAAAAGAACACATGTACAAGAAGAACTCCCACCAAAAAACATTTATTGAGATAAAGCAGCCAATAGAGGAATGTTCTAGACACATACTTCTGTTCCAATGCGCTCTCTACTGATTTTAGCTGCAAGTGCATCTTTGACATCATTGGATGCAGCAGCTCTCTTCAGCTCTTCATCCAATGTAAAACTGAACCTTGCGCCTGAAATGAACACAAGATGATGAACATGGAGGCACAAAGATGACTAGGCCATAGATACGGTCGCAGAAAGCTCCATTTTAATCTTGCAAAACTCTTGCACAAAATCAAAGAAACTGAGCATCTGCATTGCATGGCAAAAGAACGAAAAAAAGAAAGCTTCTTTGTAAGATGAGCTGCAAAAAAGCAAGGTTTATGAAGCTCATCTGAGAATAAGGCATTAAGCTCTCTCAATTCAGGGATTGTGGGGATGCAAGAGGATCCAAGAGACTTCGAAAAAAAAGAATCATAAATAAAGTACAAACGGTAGGCTCATGGTTCTAGCACACTCTATTGTAGATATGTATTTCATGCAGTCATTACTTCCTTGATTAAAACCTTTTACCTACTTATGCAGTCACATGTTTACACACATAATACATCCATTTATGCATAAAAAAAGAGGATGTGAATATAAGGAAGACTGCATTAGGCGCATGCATGTGTACTCGGACAGTGACATGCAGCAGTTAATTTCATGCAACTACTCCGAAGGCAACAAGCTGTGGAATTGACAAAGGTCGCATAATAAATAGTCTCAGGCACACTGAATAAGAATATCCAGAACTAAATAAACACAAGAAACAAAAGCTTAACAAAATTTGAATAAAACAGGACCAAAGCGAACGGCACGAAGAACTCGCAGAGGATCATCCAAAAACGTTTCCTTTGGGGCAAGAGGTGTCACAATTTTTCCTGATCTAAGATTGTCCACTCCTGTACAGTGAACAAAAATTCGAAAAGCAGAAGAATTTAATATAGTTTAATTCCCCAAAAGGTTCTCATTGAAAAGAGAACCAAGTCAAAAAATCTATTCTAACCTCTCCCAGTTAAATCTTCAACTGAGCTGGTGTTGATATTGTAAAACATGCTGTCAGATAAAAATTTAGGTCATCAAACAACTGGACCAATATAGAGCAGAATGGCATGAATAAGAAAAGCCAAGCTGTTTGAAGTACAGAACCAGAATAAAGTAAACAAACTTCATTTCTTAAACATATAAAGAAGCAACAGCTATCTGGATCTCCAGTCATGTCTAAAACAGAGCGGATTATAGTCTTCAGAATCCAATTTCATTAACATACAAATTTCCCAATTTAATGAACGACAAGTGGTGCTAAACCACTTTATAAGCTATAAAAAAGGAGAAATCTGAATAAAGATATGAAAGACTGCACATTCCAGGACTCTTGCCAGCTGACCAGAAAACCAAAATGACCAGCCATTCCTCTTTAACTGTCATCTAGTTAATTGGCATTAAATGATCAACGGGCAGTAAATTTGGAACTACATATACTTCACCGAAGAGCAGACCATGTCCACTATCTGCTACAATTGACAACCATTCAATCACCTCAATAACCGGAAACAAGGTTGGATAGAGTAATAGAATGATTCGTTATGTGCCAATTATAGAGTAATAGAATGACCATACGTTCAAAATGGATTTAACCAACAGGCGTTAGATCAAATACCATCTAAAACTAAGCAAAAAAATTGTCTTGTGATAAACAGAATCTGATGCAATTAATATTTTGATCCAAGAGAAATTTATCAGTTACATAAAGAAGAAGAGACACCTGTTTATAGTTAAATCCCTTCTATAAGCATCCTCTTCTGCAGTGCCAAAATCCTGTAAGAGAAGTCAAATTGAACGACCACTCACAAAAGTAACAACGGAGAAACTAGCATGATTTTCAGGTCATAAATAGTTGAACAAAAGCACAATCACATTGGAAGCACCAGTGCATGGAGTGAGAGAGAGAGAGAGAGAGAGAGGATAAAGCGATAAATGAACAAAAGTTTACTCCAATCATTGACAATCTAAGAGAAAACACTTAGCTAATGTCAAAAATGACTGGCCATCGACACAACATATAAGAGGTCTTGAGCTCATTCCTTTTAGCTTTCATGATGATTCTTAGGCCCTCTTATCTTATGATGATATACTTGACACTTATATGAAAGTATTGTCTGTTCAACAAGTCTCTCAAGTGAATTAGCAAAAGAAAGAAAAATAATTTAGAAGAAAGTTCCTCAATCAAGACTGTTCAAGAATAGACGTATGATTGTCAGAATTCAAGTCATTTTACTGTTGTTATGAGCTACGTACTAGTCATTCGTAGGCTTGCACTCTTTAAGTACAAGTACCACAGTGGAGTAAGCAAGCCCTTGCCCTATTGATAATACCTCCCTAGTTTGCTTGTCTTTCTTTCCTTAAAAAAGAAAGAGTTCATGAAAGCACTAAAAGCTATTTTTCCTATATACTGGAAATGATACCGTCTAGTTAGCCATGACTAAACAAGATAATAAGATACAGGCGGAAAGAAAATATACAACAGATGAATTAACCGCTGTACTAGTACATACCATCTGGTTGGGAATTCGGCTATTCTCACTGTACTTTTCAGACCTTAAGTTCACAAAATCTATCCATATATCATAGAGGAGCATCCTTGCTGTTTCCAGGTGTTTCGACTGGTCTGGGTTGCTGCAAAACTAAATTTATGTAAAAATGTCTTCAAATACCCAATCAGAATAGAGACGGCATCTGCCACAATAATATACTACAACCTAATTCAATTAGAAGATATAAGAAAATATTCAGTTTACAAGAAGTTCCAAATTCAACTATGCCAACGAAACCATATTTCATGACTAACATATAAAAACAAATTAAGAGCACATTCACCAGAAAATTGCTGAATGTGCTCTTGCAGTGCGTGACTGTCAATTGGTGGATGACATTCCAGTGGAGAAATTGTTAATCCATGATGTGCCTGTGGATGTGATTTGCACTCCCACACAGGTCATTTTCACTAACACTTCCATTCCTAAGCCCCAAGGTTAGTGAAGCAGCACTATATCTCCTTCAGATCCGTCATCTCTCTCTGTGGCATAACCGTGTACTTGATCTTTTATGGGAATCTATTGGGATAAACTCTCTCCTGAGAAGCTGGGTCAAATTCGTATTCTGAGGGAGCTCAAGCGCAAAATTGGGCAGGAAACTGGACGACAGCTTCCTTGTGGTCCATCAGAGAAATTACCCCCAACAGCTCAACGGAGCCGCTCTAATTCTCCAGTTAAATAGGACCAATCAGCAATGAAGAAGAGTAGGATTTGTTAAATTTGTGTACATACTGCTTCGAGCTAGCGGATGGTTGTCACATCAGCTCGCTAACATTACATTATACTTTGCCTTGCCTTTTTATCGGTGTCGGCGTCTCTCTTCTCTCTCTCAAATGATTATTAGCTCTGTGTGCCACCGTGGATGGAAAGGGGAGCAATTAGGTTTCATTTGAAGATCTGAGGGGCAGATTGTCATTGAGCTATCTTTCGATGTTTTGACTTACTTACAGCTATCAGAAGTGATGATGCATGAAGTTTCTGCGAAGGGCAATTCTTGCACACGCCTTGGCCATTTAAGCTTTGTGATTGACTTGTCCGCTAAGCGAATTTAAAGGGCTCGTTTCACTGGGTCACTGAAAATGACTGAAAATGTGCCCAGCCACCACCGACGTGGTGGTGCCGGATCTGCTCCCTCCCCTCTCTTCTGCATGTGTTGCTGGAGTCAAGACCGCCGCCGCGATGGCTGCCATGCAGACTGAGATCGAGATCGAAACCTGGGTGGTTGCTGTCGAGTGGGCCGGACCATCGTGGCGGCAGCCAACCTGTCCCTGCCCACTTTTTTTGTGACCTTTTATTGAATTTTTATTTTTTGTTGTGACCACATGAATAGCACATATAACAACAAGAGCATGATATGCATTCTCAGATTGCCACCTTATCTTTCCGACTACCAACCCATGCTCCGACTGTTAAGGTTGCGCATGATAACACTGCAATTTCGTTGTTCTTTCGTTCTTTTGTTTCTTGGAATGAAGAAAAATAAAATTTCATTTTGGTAATGCCAACTAATTTTTATTTTTGAAATGAAAAGTAGCCAGGAGAATAGATTTGAAACGAAATAAAAGTAAAAATAATTTCTTGATTCCGAAAATAATTTCTAAAAAATAAGTCATTTCTTTTTTTTCTTTTTTTTTTTTTCTTCTTCTTCCTTGCCGCCGCCGCTGCCCCCGCCCCCTACGTCGTCGGGCGTGGCCGCCACCACCGACTAGAGGTGGAGCAAGAAGAAGAAGAGTGGAAAAAAAGGAAAAATGTAAAAAAAAAATATTAAAAATTTAAAATAAATTCTACCTTACAAAAAAATTTATAAATTGTATCAAACACATTACAATTCCTTTTCTATTTAGAGAGTAGAAATTTTATGTGATTACCAAATGCGTTCTTTTACTTAAAAATTATTTTAGGGAATAAAAATAGAAAATATTATTTCGAAAAGAAATTATTCTTCGGAATAGAATATTACCAAACACATTCCAAATAATCGATGAACTAACCATGACACTTTTAAAAAAGTACTAAGTGTCATTTTGAACCAAAAGTAATACATATAAAAGGAGTTTGGGTTTTGAATCGGGCAAAAAAGAGATACCACTGTTGTCATTTCACTTAAAATTTTAATGAATATTAAAGTTCCTAATCATGCATAAGTGTCATTTGACTGTGATGAAGATCAAATGTTCTAAGCAAGACTGTGATGGTATTTGTGGAAAGTATTCTTGAAAGAAGAAACATTTCAAGAAGTTCCGGATGAAAAAATCCAAATATGGCCACGAGAACTTCCGAAAGAAGAAATGGCGATACCTACGAAAAAAGAAAGGATCGTACGGGCCATAAAAGTCGAATCGTTGCTTACGTCTGCAACAAGAAAGGACATTTTGCCAAAACCTGTCCTCAAGCCAAAAAGGTCAGCATCATTTGATACATCAAATTGAGAACGAAATGGTATTTCTCTTAAAAATGATGATGTAGAATCATTGTTTCTCGCCGACGAAGAACCATTCGAACAAACCCTTTGTATCATTCCTTGTTATCACACTTCCAGTGACGATTCGGACCTTAATCAAGATATTTTTCACATATCACCCACACCTGCAGAACAAAACCTTGACATATTCTCAAGTCAAACTCACTGTCCCCACTCCCCTGTAAAAATCCTCACTTCAAAGTTTGCTAAACCTATCACTGTTATTGCCCTCATTGATACTGGAGCAAGCTGTTCTATTTTGGATACCAAAGTTCTTCCTAAAGAATATTGGACTCCTTATGTCCGATATTTCAACTCTGTCTCAGGAGACACCTTCTCCACAAATGTGAGGACCACTCCGTAATCTTGTTCAGATTCTTCTCCCAAAGGTGCTCTATAACCACAAAAATCTTTGGATCCATCTTCCCAACAAAGACCTAATCATTGGTTGGGACATCATGACTCAAATCTCACAGCTTCGTATCATTCCAGGAAAAGGTCTTAGGTATAACGACCAATTCTCTAAGTTCGTTAACATTCAGAGACTTTTCACCATTCAGATGAGCCTATTAGACCCAATCATGCAGAGATTGTTAGAATCTTGTTCAAAATCCCATTTGGAATTTGCTCAAAAGTGTTCCCATCCTTTATAGGAAAATCCAGAATTCTTTGTTCGCCTTCCTTTCAAGAAGAATGAAGATATAAATCCAACCAAGGCGAGCCACATGGGAATGAAGCCAGAACACTTGGCTTTAGCTCAAAGGGAATGCTCGGAATTATTGCAACAATGCCTTATTGAAATTTTCAACTCTCAATGGGCTTGTGAAGCCTTTTATGTCAATAAGCGTGCCGAGCAGAACAGAGGGAAAATGAGATTGGTAATCAACTATCAACCCCTCAACCTTTTTCTCCAAGATGATAAATTCCATTTACCGTCCAGAGTTTCTCTCTTTACTGGATTAACAAAGGCCCATATATATTCCAAATTCAACCTCAAAGCTGGATTTTGGCAATTGGGCATCCATCCCGAAGACAGATCCAAAACAGGATTCGTATTCCAAACCAAGACTTCCAAGTGGAAAGTTCTTCCTTTTGGCCTAAAGGTAGCACCATCCCTTTTCCAAAAGGCCATGTGTCGTATCTTCCAACCAATTCTCTCAAGTGTAGCAAGTATATATCGATGATATCCCGCTCTACGTCCCGATGAGGCCACACCGCCAACTCCTTGAAGCCGGTTTGCGAGAAATTGTCGAAAGCATGGCATCATGCTTTTCAGCGAAAGATGAATATTGCCCAAACAGAAATTGAATTTCTTGGTATGCACCTCAACAATGGTACATACTATCCGGGCAGCATATTGCTCAGAATCGCTAAAGTTTCCGAAGAAAATTTCTCAAAGAAGGAAGTTCGGCAATTCCTTGGGATAATCAATTATCTCGGGAGTTTGTTCCAAATCTTGCAAAGCTCTTGATTCTTTTTGCAATCCATGCTAAAGAAGAATCCCCCACCTTGGGGAAAATTCGACAAAAGCGGTCGGCGAGCTTAAGGAGGTTATGTAATCTCCCACCACCGAAGATACCGTCAACAGTAAAAGAATTCTTCAAACCGACGCGGTGACGAATACCGGGCAGCCATTCTAATTGAAGAAATTGATGGTAAGAGACACCTTTGTGCTCACAAAAGTGGAAAGTTTTCTCAATCCGAAATGCATTACCATTCCACTTTCAAAGAAATCTTAGCAAAGTAAAAAGAATGGAATCAAGAAGTTTGAATTCCATCTCATCGGCCATCACTTCCCGGTAGAATTAGACATGGCATCTTTTCCTCGATGACCAAGTTTAAATGTAAGCATTCCAAATTCCCAACTACTTCGATGGGCTGAATGGTTTTCAAAATATTCTTTTGAAACCAAACACATTCCAGGAAAAAAGAATGTTCTTGCTAATTTCCTGTCAAGACCAAAGGCACTAGCTGAAATCAACATGTACATCAAAAGACCTAATTTTCATATGCTCAATCATGGCGTAAAATACAAGATTGAGAAGATCAAAGATTTGCCAAGCTGGAAATATCCCCAGGAGATTATTGAACAAATCCAGAATGACAATCGAACATGATTCTACCGGAATTTTCTCTTTTCCTCTTTCCTTTTGGATTCGATTCAACTCTTTAAGGCGATCTCGTATATCTAGTTCCTTTCTGGAGGGATCTTGTGGAATGGCCTCAAAGATAGACGTTTGGGGTTGCGGAGGTAAGTATCTAGTTCTTACTGGAGTTGCAAATGGATCAAAAGGTCTGAACCTTCCTTCTTCAAGGAGTTGGATTTGTCTTTTGAGCTTTTCTATCTCCGGTTTTTGGGCTCTCGGATAATGGTAGCCTAGACGTTGCCCCGATTCCAAGGCATTTAGCCTCTTCGAATTCGAAACCATTTTCTTGGTAGTCTCATCATACTTTTCGGAGATCTTGTTGCACAATTCCAATCTTAGAATCAATTGCTTTGAAAGTATTGTTTTGTGCTAGCGAGTCTCGATTGCCAATTTAAAAAACGGCTTCGGCAAAGCAGTGTAAGTCTTTCTTTGTCTCCCATTTTCATCCACATCGTGGGGGTAGGTACTTTAGGAACATGGCGGTATCTGCCTTGTGGATCAATGAATTCCTCTGGGGCAGGAAACGAGAGTTTAGAACCTTCTCTAGCAAGAGGGGGAAAGTCAGAATCGTGAAACATGGCAATGGAGGAAATAGGTGGTATTTCTGCTGGAGCTTCGAGTGGGTAGGAATGCTTCTTAGCCCACTTTAAGATTGGCTTGTAGAATGGAGAGAGAGAGCTTGTTTTTTTCTGATGTGGTGATGGTGGAGGTGATCTTGGTGGATCTGGTGAAGTTTGGGGTGAAATACTGACCTCTGGTGGTGGAGGTGGTGCATAAGAAACCATGAACTGGTATTTATCACATTCACCAAGAGTATCAACGTCGAGGTGGAGGTCTATCATATGGATTTACCTCATCAGGAGAATTCATACAATAGGAACATTGGCAAAAAGGATCCCATAAACAATGGCCATATTTGTCTTTATAGTAATGGACAGGATGTCCATCACCATTAAAGTGTCGAACAAGCTTTTTTGGATCTGGTTCGGAAATTAATTTAGGAACACATGGTTCGATCATGAAGAGGGTTTGGAAGATAGAAGGACTTTCTTCCTTTTCTTTGCCAAATTTGATGGAAACAGTTCCATCTTTTTTCCGGACGAACTCAGAGTCCGTAGACTGGAAAGGCTTGTTATGTTGATGTGGCTTTTCGTAGTTGGTAATCCAAGTTTCTGGAAGGAGCTTGGCTAACGTGCCCTTCGGGATCTGCCGAGGAACATGAATGCATGATGCTTGATCATTCTGCATGGAGATAAACAAAGCATCTTCATTACCATTGTTGAAGTTTAGATCAAGAGCATGGTTCTGTACTCGATAAACCATCTGGTAATGCAGGGTTGCAGCTATAGAGTCAGCAGTTTGAGGAGCTCCAGTGAGCTGGACTTGAACTTTTAGGAAAGAGAGTAGCTGGGGGTCTGACAGAGCGATGTTGAAGTTGGGATACAGAGTTACAAAATCTGTTCCAAAGATTCGGAGTAGTTTGAACAAGTACCGATGCAAGCATGTCGGTATTGTAAAAATCTGGTATCTAGCAACGCAATTCTTGCCACAACGGGCAAACCTTTACGGCCATGAAAGGTGAGAGCAAGACGAACAGCGCCATAATGAACATGAGTGTATCCCCTGTTAAGCCCATTGTCCTGGGAGTTCTAGAGGGATATGAAGAGTAACAAAGTACTCCTTTTCGGCAGCGTGAATGGGGTGCTGGTCGAATTTGGAGGACTGGACGTACTCTTTTACTTGCTTTGGAGTTTGATGAATAAGTTGGCGGATAGAGCGGATGGGTGAGAATGACGAATTGGGTTTAGCAAAAGCGGAGTAAGGGTTCATGAGAGGGAGCTGGGTTTCAGAGATCTTGGTTTCATCACTAAGAGAGACTTCGTAAAGATAATCTATCTTAGAAGCATTGGAAACACGAAACTCCGGAGGGGTTGAGGATGATGTAGAAGGGGCAAGAGTAACGGGTGCTTCGAGAACTTCAGGTTCTGTAGACATGATGTAAATAGATCTTCTCAGTACTGGATTCACCTACTAAGCGCATGGAACGGATAATATCACAAACGAAACCATGGCTCTGATACCATAATGGAACTAGACTTAGAACCAAGGAAGGAAGAGTAGTTTTCTGTAGGTATGCCTTCCCACAGTGGGCGAATAACTTCCCTTCAAGCCCTTCAGGGACGGCCTTTAGCAGAAAACTACTCCGCCCTTTAGTTCAGAGCCTAGGGACACCATGAGAACCAGGATGGAAACGCTTCTAATCTACCTGAGCTGCATTTCCTAGAGGATTCTACAAGGCTGGAGAAGAAGAGGAGCTTAGAAAGCCATAGAGGTTTTTACAAAACACTCACTTTACTTCAGGGGACTCCGCCCAACACATTACACCCTCCTTGCCTTATATACACAATAAGAGGTCACAAGCGAACAAGGACCAAGCTCACGGGTCCGGAAACAAACAGAGGCACCCGAAACTTCCGGGAGGGAATTATTCGCACACTATGAACAGTAACTGTACTGTGAACAATACTTTCCCTAGCCTAGTGCTACAGTGAAAATGTACGGACATCGGCTTTTCAGCGGTCTCGTCCGTCACGGGCATTGTAGTCGTAGTCCGAGTCATCTGAGCTGTGTGCAGTTGCTAGAAGATGTGCTTCATATTTTTGTTCAAGAGCTTCAAGATCTTCGGCGAGAGGATCTAATTCACTGATGTGATGATGATGCTTCCTCATGAGTCCAGTGGGACGCTTCTTCTTGAGCCCAATTTGCATTGTCATCTTCTGTAGTGTCGGCAAGAATGCTTGGCTGAAGCCAATTAGATGGCTGTGCATAGTAGGAGGTGTCCATATGGGACAAGGACGAGGGTCCTTAGTCGTAGGGATCTTGAGAAAGAGGACCTCCCTAGCATGCATAGGGGTCTTGAGTGAACTAGACAATGTCATCTGCACTTGTCACTTCATTGTTTTGAGATGACTCAGCTTGTCTGAGTTGTCTGAGTGCTTCCTTAGCTTCTGGTGCTAGGTCATAATGATCCCACGCAGTACGATCATTATAATTCCACGCTTCCTCAGGAATGGTTTTGTTTTCTTGGCACAGGATTCTCTGTAGTTCTCGGTACTGGTGTTGACAAGATCTAACAGATCTTGGATAAGATTTGTGAATCCGAGCTTCTTTGCTATCCGATGGGATTTGTAAGATGTGGTTCCTATTTCGGGGGCATGAATGATGCTGCCATTGTTTTTGAAAAAGTGCCATGGACGTCGAAAAACAGGATGGTATGGACTTCGTGGATTTGGTGTTGTGGTTCTTAGTTCTTTCTCCAAAAGATGCTTCCAGTGAGTAGGAGGATAGAACCAATTGAGAAAGTCTAGAAGATTTTGATCACTTTCTCTTTCAACATTTCTTCCAAGTAAGAATATCCTGGTGAGGTTGGCGACGAATCTTCTGGTTGGGATTTCAATAGCTATCAAGTACTTATTGGTTAAGTACCATAATAGCGTCTTGAGCTGATCAGGGAAATCATCTTCCTTCCAAATAAGAGGATGTATAAATGGATAAACCGAATTTAATTCCCAAGGATAAAGAATCGAACCCGCATTGAATCGAACAAACTCGTGTGGCATTGCCACATGAGAGTTTCTAGATTTTTCGTGAGATTGTCATTCGGGATTTGTTCAATAATCTCCGCGCATGGTAAAATTTATTGGCTGGGAAGAGTTTTTTTAGAAATAATTCTTTTCTATTTCTATTCCGGGGAACAGGTTTCGAGCAAAAGAAACTGCTTTGATAAGCACAAAATTTCTACTCTTAGAATAGAAAAAGAATAGAAATGCGTTTGGTAACGCAACGATTATTTTTTGTATTTATTTATTTTATTTGTTTTTTATTCTTTTTTGTATTTATTTGTTTTTTATTTGTTTTTTATTTTTTTATTTGTTTTTTATTTGTTTTTTTTATTTTTTTTGTATTTATTTGTATTTATTTGTTTTTTTATTCTTTTTTTGTATTTATTTGTTTTTTATTTGTTTTTTGTATTTATTTATTTTGTATTTGTTTTTTTTATTTTCTTGCGTTTGTTTTTTATTTGTATTTATTTGTTTTTTATTTTTTTTCTTGCGTTTGTTTTTTATTTGTATTTATTTGTTTTTTATTTGTTTTTGTATTTATTTGTTTTTTTTTTTTTTTTGCATTTTTTTGTTTTTTGCATTTTTGTTTTTTATTTTTTTATTTGTTTTTTATTTTTTTATTTGTTTTAGTTGTATTTATTATTTTTTTGTATTTATTTATTTATTTATTTTTTAATTCTTGCTCACGGTCGGCGGCGGCGACCGGTGGCCGCGACCGGCGGTGGCAGCGGCAGGCGGCGGTCGGCGGTGGCTCCAGACGGTTGGAGGTGGCCACGGCAAGAGAGAATTAAAACAAAAATAAAAAAGAAAATTTCTTATTTCTAGAAATTGTTCTGACAGGGAAGAAGCAATTTTTTTGTTTCTCGTTTCTATTCATTAGGGCTAACTTTTCTATTCCGGAAAATAGAAATCAACTCTATTGGCGTTAAACTTGAGTTTTATTCTTTTTTTGTTCAGGGGAACAAAAGAAAGAAATGGGAGAATGAGAAATGTTCTTATACAAGACCTAACTGGTCACATATAATTCTTTAATGGCATCACGAGATTATAAATCGAATGTATATTTTATTTTAGGTGTATATTTTGTCAATATAAAGGATAACCGACTGCGGCAACAAGTCATTTTATTAAATCAATGAATTTTTCTTTATCAAGTACTATTATTACAAGAAGAAGTTACCGACAAATGTCGAGAAGCAAAAATATTATGGGCGGGTCCAACGAACTTTCTTGCTCATGAACCCAATTCCGACCTAATGAATACATGCGCAATTAAAATTCTCGAGAAATATTACAATTGTGTATTATTAGGACCGTTGACGACACTCGATCTCTATATTACGGAAAGTAGATTCTCGTACGTAAAAATTGGTTATTCCATGAAAGTTATATATGTAATTGAAAAAGTAAAATTACTTTTCTATTATGAAAGGTTGCTTGTGGGTATCAACAGTTTACCATCTCTGTACTGAAAAAAAAAAAAATCAACTGTATATCGGTAATTAGCAAATTTTCATCTCGTATTCAGTAATTATTCGAAGTTAAAAATGACATATTCTATTTTAGGGAGTAAATATCATTTTCCGAAGACATCCAGAAAGGGGAAAAAGGAAGAATCTCCCCGTTTGAGGTACCGCCTTCAACCTCGTTGCGTTGTGGTCTCTTTCATCGATCCGCTGAGCTCTGCCTGCTGTTTCCGTCCGTTGCTTTACCCGGTTTCGCGGCGTCGCTCGGTTTACTGGGTGTATTTTATTTGCGAGATATATGTACGCGTTTGAAATTCCATGTTGAGATGAAGATAGATGTGATTGCTGTGTTGGCAATGTTGGGTTGTTTGGAGAGGTAATGTAGATCTAGTGCCTTTTCTCTATCTCTATCGTTTTTCTTTTTTATGGTCTCAGTGATTTTGAATTTATTCGCTGCATCGAGCAGAAGTATTCTAGTTCGTTGAGCTAGAATGGAGCTTGGACTTCTCATGCCAATTTGCTGGGTCGATTTCCTTTGGTTATCATTCCAATCATTATCAATTCCTTTTAACATTTAATTCTCTGATGGAAAGAGACTTTTCTTTACAAATTGCTTTTAGATATTTAATCTGATGCATGAATGGAATCAGGAGAAAGCAAATGGAATGCAATGGTGATGAGTAGAAGCTTGAATAGAAGGACCGTCACTATAATAAAACTCTAGCGCTTCATCTATGTAGTAAGATCTCAGCCAGCATAAGACTAAAAAATGCTAACTAGTGGAAGTCTAAAGGTACATTTAATAACCATTTTGTTTTCAAGAATAATTTTTAATTGGAAATAATTTTTGCCCAGAAATGATTATTTTTTATTATGTTTTTAGGAATAATTTCTGAACATTTAAAGACGTTTGATACCTGTCCAAAATTTTTATTCCCGGAACAAAAATGCGTTTGATAAGACTTACAATTTTTTTTTTTGTTTCTTTTGATTTTGTAATACTTTTATTATATTTTTCTTAATTTTCTCTTTTCCCTTTTTTCTTTTTCTTTTTCTTCTTTGTGGCCGGTCGCTAGCCACCGCCGGCGGCGGCGGCGGGCGGCCAATAGTGGCGGGTGACCGGCTAGGAGGAGGAAGAAGAGAGAAGAAGAGAGAAGGAGAAAAAAAAAAACAAAACAAAAAACAAAAAAAAAAAAACAAAAACAAAAAACAAAATAAGTTGGGCTTGATTCTACAAGTATTCTCGAGAACAAAAAATCAATTTTTTTCTACTTTTTAATTCTGTTCCAAATTTATTTCCGGAAACAAAAAATTTATCAAATGAATTTCTGTTCCAAATTTATTTTAGAAATAAAAGAAAAGAATCAGTTATTATTTAGTCCGTTAACAAATAGGCCCTAAATTGATATCTTGACCTAATGCATGTCTGAAAACATGAAATCTGTTCCTGAAACTTAGGAAATGGCTGACAACTGAGTGTAAGGTCCCTGTACTTCGCCATGTGGATGGAAAATGAATCAATAAAAGGGCTCACTTGAAGCCACATTATCAGAGGTTAATGTCCCGGCCAACCCTTGGAATAGTCACGACCTGGTGCTCTGGGGATGCTACCAAAGTACCAGTAGAATCTAAGCATGCCTTTTCTGCGAAGAAGATTAATTATACCGCATGAAAGACTAGGCAACACAATCATACGCTCCACATGTCAGCAAAGCCAGTCCTGATGAGACGGTGTACAGTGCTGAAATTAATTGAGTGATGCTAACATATTTTGACTCCAAACTTCTAAAAATATCTTAACTGTGTTTATAAGACCGTGTCACCCTTGCATAAACGTGCACACACGACGCGCATGAATGCATTTGTCAAAACGCTTCAGCTGTAAGTGGCGAGAGCTTTCCTCACTCCCACTCTCCAAGTTCTAGTTGGATTTGTAAGATAAAACATGTATTAGCTAGCACCTTCCATCTTTTTCGTTTCAGGAAAGTTAGTATACTTTCTTTCAGTTCCGATCACAAGACGCTGTAGGGAAAACAACAATGAATATTGCCTTGAAATAAATCTCTGGAGATGCCACTGGATAATTGAGAGAGAGAGAGAGAGAGAGAGAGAGAGAGAGAGAGAGAGAGAGTGTTTGTTTGTTCTCACTTTCTTACGATGAAGACTATGGTACAACAAAAAGAGGTATGTGTAGGGTAGACAGTGGCCTAGCATAACTGTTTGTAGACACCACCACATGGACGAGATCCACTTTCCTCGACCCCACTGCCAGAGGAACACGATATCATATCATAACCACTTAAGGTACTTCCCTAATCACTGGGCTGAAGCCAGACTTTCAACTCATTAACAGCATAGAGATTTCGAAAACAGAAAGACTTAACAGCTGAAGAATAGGTATTCTGTCTTCAGATGATCGAAAAATGCGGGATCAGCAACATTTCTGCCTTCACATCATTCTGTTGAGTAGGATCCTGTTGCTCTGATAGGGAACTCTTTCTATTGGAGATATCATTTGTGGCATTGTCATGCCGGCCGAGACAATAATTTCTGCAATTAGTAGGAGAAGGAAATAACCGTTCATGTAATATAATGCTAGTCCCTGACAGGATATTAAATTGAGTAACACGCTCTACAAGAGAGATCTCGAACTGCTAAATAATGCATAACCCTGATGTCATTCCAATTTCCTTACCATTCAACCGTAATATTTTAGCACCAAGCTCATATGGACTTTGCAACCACAAGTACTATCTTATTAATCACTGGCAGAAGTTATCCCGAGTAACCAATTTATAAGCACCAAATTCAGGACGCAATCTGGCAACTTAAAAAGAGAAGACAAAGGACACCACTAAAATCTGGACACCCAATGGGACTTAGACCAAACTCAGGGGTCACTTTCTTTACACTGACATTTCTCCTTGCATTAACTTTTGCACCAGATGACAGAGTGGAATAAAAAGCATGAAAGGGGAAAATCTTGTTGCACAAATGTAGAGCAGAAAGGTCATCATCAAAGTGCAGTGTTAGTAAAATGCAAGAGGGATGACTTACCTATGCCTTCACGAATAGACAAGTTAGGTCTTATTATCTCCTTAGAATTCACCGAAAATATATCGGCAATGTAAAGATGATTGGTAGGAACGTAAACACTGCATAACTCCTCATCCCCATCATCTCTCTGCAATTGAACATCCAACAATCACATTAAAGACTATAAACAATTAGTTATTAAGGGTGCCCAGACATTGTTCAGATATGGAGCCTTTATGAACAGTACAACAAGCCCATATGGATGGAAGACAATTCTTATCACCAGTTCGGCATTTGAATAAATGAAGTCCAAAATCTGCCAAGGAAAGGCTGCTGGAGATTATCAGTGGACCTCTTTCTTTCTTTAGCAATATAAAACTGAAGTACAATAGATCAGAAAAAAGCATACAAAAGTAATTGGATCTCTCTTACCTGCCTGCGTTAAGTACAGTGGAATTTCCAAAGATTCACCGTGAACAACAAATATCACATCAACGTTATTAACTGAGAAAGTGACTGCTCCATGCCTAAGTTCCCTGGAAGAGGAAAAACCACCCCCCAGCCTGGCGGGGGCGGGGGATTTATTTATGCTGATGGTGGTTTAGTACCACATCCCCCTTTTTCCCTTTTCACAGAAAATTACAATACATTAACAGATCTCGCTCCACTATATAACATCTTGCTAATGACTCACTAAACATACATCTGGTTCTCCAGCAGCCAGCATACGTGTAAAGAGTAAGTACCATCCGGTATTGGCTCATGTATCCCTTTGAGGCTCCGATTATCAGCTAATGCTTTTACTGATATAAAAGGTGCCATTCCAAGAAAGATTCTTATCAAAAGGCAACATTAATTAGAAGTTCCTGTTTTCCTCATCTCAGTCTACAGCAAAATTACTCAGCAGCAATGATTCTCAGTAAGGCTTATCTCTTTTCTCTTATGCCTTGATCAGTATTCCTTTGAATTATCTAAAACTACAAGCCAAGACACAAACATATCCCCATTTGATATGCATAGCCAGGATCCACCTCAGATCCATCGAGTCCCCATAGAGAGAATATCATTGCAAAAAGTGTGGAGACTACATAAATATAAAAAGCAGACATGCTGTTCTGAAGAACATACAAATCGCAACCCCAGAATTAGACATCTTGTAAAATTACGCTGCATTTTACCTGGAGGACAACAGAGGATGTTATGAAACCAAATGCATATTCCCCAAGACGAGGATGACGAATAATTGCAACCTCCTTGAAGGCTGTCGAATTTTGGTCTGTAACAGAAAAAGGTGGACTTATTACACTCTAATGGCACAAAAACCAAAAAAAAAAAAAAAAAGGCCCATTACCCCGCTAATTATTTTAGTCCACAACATACATTACAGTATTTTGATCACTTCACAGAATCAGAAGAGATCAAGTAGTGTAATAATCATGTTTGCAGTTGGAAGTCAGCACTGCTAGGAAAAAAAGAACAATTGCAGGTATATATATTGAACACGCTGTAGCTATTATAAAATCTGATATTCTGAATTCACCAGTTAACTTGAATTTATTATGCTGTTCATCCAACTGCACTAAAACTTGGAACCAAAGAGAAGTACGTAAAAGTTGACCATTAAAAAGCGTTTCTCTCTCTCTCTCTCTCTCTCTCACACACACACACAGAGCCAGACTCATTTATAAATTAAGGAAACTGGTTTTACCTGGAGATATAGCAGCATTAATTTGCTTAGAAGCTGAATATATGTGCTTCATGAAAGGCATTCTCTTAATGAACCACTCTCCAAGCCAGAATACAATGGCTCCCATCCATGACGACACAAATATACCGACAAAGAATATAAAGATAAGCGATGTCACAAACCCAAGGCCTGCAAAAGATAGAGCCCTGCTTAAATGCGGTTACAAATCAATTCAAATGATGATTGAGTTGGAAACAGATTCACTGGATATAATGATAAAAATAGAAGAAGAAAATTCAGAAGGTATGAGCTAAAGTAATATATCAAGCATTTAAAAGTCTATGCATATGTTCATACATCTCAATCTAGATATTACAACAACAGCAGCATGAATTCGAAACTTCATAGCATGACGCAGGGTAACGTACAAGTATGAAACTATAATAAAAAGAGGCAACAATTTAAAAGTTGTGTTTGCCTTCCAGAATATCTTCACTGAGATTTTTCATCCGGTGAGCATATCTTACGGCTCAAGTGCCCACTTAAAGTACTTAAATACCCTTGACTGATATACAGTGTCATGGAACATTGCACAAAGTACAAAGACCCTCCTAAATGATGTCATTGAAGAGTTGTCTTTAGTCCGTGCAGTCAGTCCATAACTTGACAATGACACTGGGTATAACCCCCTACCATTCTCGATTTGGGTGCACCAATCCACTAAGAATTGGTGATATGTACCCAGCATATGCCCTTGCAACTTAAATGCAGCAAGGCAAATCTTATGGTGCTAGCTTATTCTGGATTGTGCACTGTAAAACTTAATAAGGTCCAGAATATACCAATCACAATTCAGACATGTAACCCATACCGGATTGGAACTATAGGCAGAGCAGAAATTTGGAGAGTCGGAATACAGCAACTTCACTGAATCCGTGAACTAAGATACTCTAAGGGAAAAGCCTCTACAAACTTAAGAAGTTTCATTTATGGACCATATCAATTAACTTCCAGATTTTCCAGTCTGGCTCGTTCGAATACTCCATAATTCCAAGATTTAGTTATTTGTGCAAGGTATACAATAATAGGAATCATTACATGTTAAGTATTCTAACTACTCACTCCAGCATTCCAACCATTACAACCATTAATAGCTCATGCGCATCATATTACAAACATTAAAAAACTGGACCAAAAAACAAGAGGTATGGAATCTCACCAAATATGTCACTCAATGTTCAACAGCAAGAGCTAATACAAGAGGTATGGAATCTCACCAAATGAAAAACCCATAAAAAAACTGAATAAATCACCAAGTGATAAAAAATGTGACAGCAACTGGAAAGAGAACAACGCTGCAATTCCAAAAACCAAAAGGTTATCTCAAGGAAGAATTTACACGGCAGAATTTACTGTCCAATACCACAACATCCTTGTCACAATATTACCATCCAGTCATGAACTTCTTTGAGACCCAACTCTGAAGGACAGCATAGCAAGCCTGCAGCACAAAACATGTGACAAACATAAATTGAAAAAGTCATCCAAGTTTTATCTGCAGGGACTGAATCAAATACAATGTACTCAGTCAAATTGGACCATTCAGCATGAATTAAGCCAAAATGACACACAACCCACAATTTAGTCTTCAGAAATAAAAGACCGTGTTTTACAGAAAATGTAACTTCATCAAAACTGATTAAGAAGAAATGACACTGTTTTTCCTTCCCTTATCTTTATGGGGGTGGCCAACGGCATACAGGGTCATTGTGCTACATAGGTTGAAGGACATTTCCCCAATAACTCAGTTTATGCAAAACTCATTGTTAAACACGTTCCATCTAACAACTTCATTAAACTACTTCCATGAAAGATGTTTTTTTGATAGTTGCACGCCCGAACGGCCATCGTTTGACTCTCGAAAAATACCTTGCAATCTGCTCGATTTTGCAAAGATTTTGGTCTACTTTTGGTTTTGTTTTGTTCTACCTTCTGATTTTGTTATTTTTGCATTGACTCTTGTGATTGATTTTTGAAAAAAATTTATTGATGAGATTTGTTCCAAATCATCTCATGTATGACGTACTTTTTTTTTTTTTTTTTGGGATTATTTGGAAATGTTTAGTAGATCAAAATTGCATAGATCTAAGCCTAAGATAATCTGCCCTACACCAATCCAAAGTGCATTTTAGTGAAAATTGTTGGAGAAAACTCCTATAAGATTTTGAAGCTGACAAAACTTTGATTTTAAAGAATTCCAGACTTTTGTGTAAAGTTTATCTTACATAAGAAGCCTGCCCACTCTGATAAGTTTCAGACTGAACGCAAGTGAAGAATGAAGACTTAATCAGACTCAAGATTATTTTTCTTCATGGCTTTAGTACGTGCGAGATATATGGCTTTTTGGTTGGAAATATCACCTATCATATTGGTTATCTTTATTGGAATCAATTTGGAAATAACAAATCATCTCGAAAGGCATGCTTATTTGGAAAATCTACTTATGGAAACCAAGATCTTGATTGTATGGGCGACCGGGATTGACGGACTTTCATCTCAATCTTCAAATGGCTCGATATCTCCTTGATTGATTCCATCCAATGGGTTGATTGGAAGAATTCCTGGAAAGTGCCAACGGTCGAAAAGGCATAGAGGAGTATTTAAGGAAGTTCATCAAGTCATTCAATAGAGTGCATGAAAGTTGAATTCTAAAGTCTAAAGCTTCCAAATTACTTGTTCTTTCTCATACAGTGCTCAAACTTGTATTCAAAAGAGAGAAACTCAAAAGTGAGACTTTGTGAAAGTAGTAGAATCTCTTCACTGAGAAGTCAAGATCATAAGGCTATAATTCTCTTTTGATTCTTAGTAAAAACTAGCTAGAAGACTGTTAGCGTGGGAGAGTGGACGTAGGCTTGATCTAAGCCGAACCACTATAAATCTTGTATTCATTTTCTCTTCCCTGAACTCCTTTACTTTATCTGTTGTGACATCTTTCAGTATTTTGAATTAGTTGCTAAAGTCTAAATTCTTCCAAAGTCTGTTGTTTACCAGACTTAGTTTTTAAAAAGCAAAATATTTTTACTGCATTTCGAAAAATTGTCTTCACACCTATTCACCCCCCTCTAGGTGTTTATACTAGAGCTTTCAATTGGTATCAGAGTTGTGTGTTTATTTTGTTGAAGTGTTTTACTTCTAAGCTAAAGATCTTTTATGGCTAGTATTTTGGCTCCAAGATTAGTGGAAGGATAGAGCAACACCAAACCTCCTTATTTCGATGGAAATGAGTATAATGTATGGAAAAACAAGATGAAGGCGTTTCTTAGATCCATAGATCCCCTGGAGTGGGATGTTGTTGAAAAAAAGGGATCAATTCTAAAGCAACATTAGCTCCAGACAAAGGGAAAGAAGTGATTGATGCTAATGAAACAACACAAGCTGAAATTACCAAGAGATAGGCTCTTAACGCAAAAGCAATTTATTATGTATACTGTGCTTTGTCTCCCATTGAATATAACCGAATTTCTTCTTTTGAAACAGCAAAAGAAGTTTGGGACAGACTACATGTCACCTATGAAGGAACCGACCGTGTGAAGGAAACAAAAATAAACATTCTGCTTGGACAATATGAAGCCTAGAGAATCTATATTTGATATGTTCAGTCGCTTCTTAGAAATTGTGAATGGCATGGCTTATCAAGGTCAACCAATTTTTGGACCAATGAAAGTCAACAAACTACTGCGTGGACTTTTGAAGGACTAGAATCATGTGAAGACTTCAATAAGAGAAACTCAGAGGATCATGCCTTCATCAATTGACGAATTAATAGGCACACTTCAATCATACGAAGTGTGAAAGGGGCTAGTGAATACACCTAGAGGGGTGAATAGGTGTATATAAAAAATTTTCGTAGGACTTAAAAGGTTATTTTTAATGGACAATAAGACAAAATTCAACTTTTAAATGAATAATCAACTCGTAAGCATAAATAAGAAGTTCAGGAATAAGAGAAAATAAACACAAAGTTTATAGTGGTTCGGCTTATTCCAAGCCTACGCCCACTCTCCCGCACCGACAGCCTACCGATTGCATTTCACTAAGAATCAAAAGAGTCGTTACAGTATCACATCCTCGATTCCATAGTGTAGAGACTTTGTTACACTTCCTCAAGGTCTCACAAGTATTTAATCTCTCTTTTGAGTACAGATTTTGCTCAACAATTGAATCAACAAAGAACAAGGAGCTTCAGACTTTGGAATTTCTCTATCACGCACACACTCGAATAACTAGAGTTTCTTCCTTATATACTCCTTCATGCCTTTATACCCGTTGGCACTTACCAAATGAGTTCTTCCATCTAACCATTGGACGGAATCAATTAGGGAGATCTTCAAGTTACTTAAGGAATGTGATGATAGCCCACCGATCATGCTTGCCCATACAATCAGAATCTAGGTTTCCATAAGTAGAACCTTCCAAGTATACCTTGCCAATCAACCAATCTAATTTACTCGTATCAAAATTAAAACGAATAAAGGATCTCGAGATGCTATCTCCAGCCATGAGAAGCTTCTTTAGCCGTTCGAATCAAATCCTTAAATAGATACTCAATTCTGGATAAGTCTTCTTCAACGGTCTAGAAATTGTCAATGAGGGCAGACTTTAAAGCTTGAATCTAACGGTCTTCAGACTTTGACAAAAGAGTCTTCAAGTCTTCAGACTAGACTGATAGAAACGTTTTGTCAACTTCAAAACACATAAGGAAGTTTTCTCCAACAATCTCCCCATTTTTTATGGTGACAAAACTTTTCTGCAGATTTGGAAATTTTGACCTGCAAGACAATACTCAAGCAAACAATGATATGATATCTCATAAAAGATAAATGAGTTAGGATATAGTATTGAATCTGCATCCACAGGAAATATGTTAGTCTTGTAAAAACAACTATCTTTGCCATGAGTACCAACAATGCTTAAGATACTGCAATGCAAACATATAGTCAAACCACAA